>VYZW01000743.1:237997-264266 GCA_013401315.1 Balaeniceps rex | reverse complement strand
CTTTTGACTGTTTTTCCCAACCAAGAATTCTTCCTTCTGCCTGAGACTGAAATCTGTCTGCAGATGGGCTAACTGATGCCAGCCTTTACGCCCTATTTTGTAATTGGGTGTCTAAGCACACGTCAAGTTTACAAGATGTTTGGAGGTGTACAACTCCACTTGCTTTAGTGTAAATCAGGGTTATCGTGTGACAACTATTTTGAGATCTTCCTAGCAGAAAGCACCGTGGCATTAATGTGAACGATGCCAGCTGCTTAGGGAGGAGCTTACCTTCTTAGTCAACTTCTGAAGATTCTTTCTCTCCAGTGGTTCTATTTTGAAGGCTTGTAATCTATTTAAATGAAACTTCTGCCTGGAATATTTTTACTTTTTGGTTCAAATCCATAAAAAATGTTGTATTAAGCACTACGCTTTGCTTCAGCAGCCTTTGCTTATAAGGAATTTTACCGTTAGCCATTTCCTACAGGAGAGAGAAATACTCTGTTTCTGTGTTTTTAAACATATCATTCTATAATAAGAGATGATGCAGGCGGAGGGAATAGTTACTTACAGCGATTTACTTGTTTCTTTCAAGTTGATGTCTGTACTTTATTTTAGTCTTACATAATAGATGTATCTGAAATGTTGACAGAATGAAGAGAAGATGGCTTTTGTCTTGAAAAACTTAAACTCGAGTAAACTAATTAATGCTGTTCCCTTTTCCTATATCTAAAGCTATAGGCCCTAAACAAGGTTGACCGCAGAATGACAGTGAATAATTTGTAGCATTTAAAAAAGCCAAGAAACCCCCGCCCCCCACGACCCCAAAAATCAATCCAACCCCAAACCAAAAAACTGGTTAACCCTGATTAAGTTTCTCATTTCAGAAAGATCTGTAAATAAGATAATTTTAAATCTGTTGTTCCAATGGAACAACTCTGTATTTCATTCTGGTTTTTTTTTTTCCTGCAGCGAATGGAAAGGGAATATGGTTGCCCTTGCACCATGGGAAAGCCCAAAGTTGCCTTTAGGGAGAACATCTCCGCACCTGTGCCGTAAGTATTCATTCTGGCAACAGAGGTTTTTTTAAATTTATTTTGATGCAGAATTTGATTACGTAGCGGACAAAGTGCCTTTTGGCTTATCAGATCGAAGCACAATGTACAGGAGAAGTTTAATTGAGGAAGGACTTTTTTCTTCGTAACTTGATTGCATATCTACCCTCACCAACTTATCTGCCCTCCCTTCAAATGCTTATTGTGGCATTTGAGCTTCGTCCGTTGCAGTATCGGCTGGTCCGTTATTCTGATGCGTGTTTTGGCTGACGGCTGTCCTCTGTTACTTGAACAGTGTGCTGTGGGTGCCAGAGAACTGTCATTTGCCAGGGAATGATCTCCTGTGGGCAGAAAATAAAACTGTAGAAAGTGAGAAGGTATTTTCTTCGAGCAACACTGATGGGGAATGGCTGCTGTAATACAGCCATACCTGGGCTGATTGTCAGTAGGTTGATCAAGCACCAGTAACACTGCAGGGTAAGCACTGTAACACGCAGTCCTGCTGAGCTGTCCAAATATCTGAAGTTCTCCTGCAAGCTTTTTTCAGCCTGTGTTGTGCTCCATGCTGCTCCAGCTACATTTTTCTTTCATTTGGCAAGTTTTGCAGCTCAAGCATGTCTGTGTTGGATTACCCCTCTTACTGTTAGTGCTATTGATATTTTGGGACACCTGCCCTTCACCAAACTGAGTACAATGAAGAACCTATGCTTTTGTCCTGCAATTAGTTAGCTACTACTTTTCATTAATTTTTCTTCATAGAAAACTTAGGAACTAAAACCACTATAGATTCCCCAACTTAACCGAGAGTGCAGTGGGGTAGGAAGCAGTGGAGCTAGAGGTGGGAGTGAGATCTCTGATTGTTACCAGTGGATGATTTCTTACAGGAGGTTGCAAAACTGAGAACTTCTCTTTCAAATTTTCCGCGTTTTTCTTATGATCTTGCTCAGATCACACAATTATGATGGAGAATAGCACACGATGTAAACACTGTTCTGGAAACCAGCTACTTTGTGTGAGCTACTGGGGTAGACGATACCTCTGTGTACTGGTCCACCACCGCTGTCCTCTAGCATAGAAGCACTCTGCAGCTCTAGCTGGAATGCGGTTAAGCAGTCCAGGATGCTGGCAGCTGCTTCTTCCCTTTATCCCTGGCCAGTTTGGCAATAGGATCTCCCAAGAGGAGCGAGCTGTGAATGACCAGTGTATTGAACCTCTGCCATTCCCAAGAAGGGCCCAGAAATAGCTGAAAATTACTGTCTGCTGACACCTGTTGCCTCCTGCCTGCATAGGGGCAGAAGCCGATAATGCTGAGACAGAAAGTGATCGTTGCCCTAACCTCACCCTGTTTGCTAATGGACCTGCAGGCATCAGATCTGTGAGCACCCCACCATCTGCATGTCCGAGTTGGAGGTTACACAGTTGGCAGTCTTAAAATAAGGCTTCTTAGAAATTAAGACTTTACCTGGGACACCATTTCATGAAGTAGAATCATGTAGTCAAATTCAAGATATTCATCAATTCTTTTCTGGAAAGACAAGATAAAAAGGGCTGAATTCGGGGCTTCTCCCCACCTTAAAAGAAGTGAATCAGTTCTCTTTGGTTATCATAAAATTTCTCTGATATATTTCAGATGAAACCAGCAGCTCGTGTTAACAAATAAAGCAGATGGAGCTTAGTCACAATAACAAAACAAAAAGATACTATTTTGTGTTTCTGTGAACTCCAAAATTGCATTTGAGAGACTGAATGTGAAACTTAAAACTCTGCTAATTCCTCCCTTAAGGAAGCTAGACAGATCTCAACTTCAGGAAGTCATTTGGGAAGGGAACACCTGATTCTACAAGGTGTCAATTTAACCCAAATAATCCTAAATAAAATTGTCAGTGGGATAAGACTCGGAACGCACTCCAGAGGCCTTATAGTGGACAACAAGTTATCAGTGATTGTGTGAGCGACAGAATACCCACTGGCCTTTAGAGCATATTCTTTACATATCTATTCTTCAGGGAAAAGAAAAGGAACAGAATTATTACAGAGAGATGACAGCTGGTTTAGTTTTAACAGTCTTATCCTTAAATTCATCTGGTTTGTTAAAAGAGGGTTTTAAAGTCTTGCTTGTGCACAGCCCTGCAGCATCTGTGAACTGCTTTCAGACAGCCATCAGAGGGAGCAAAACGTTAACAGATCGTGCTCCCAGAATGAGTTTCTGCCTTTCCTTCATACCCAGAACTTCATGGAAATTCACTGGCTGCTCTGAGTGGCCAAACATTCGGGCTCTGCAAACCTGTTCTGAAGGCTCCTGATGTATTGGGTTTTCTAAATGTGAAGCCCTGCTTCTTTATTCTAGCTTCCATACTAAATTTCCTTGAATTTAAAGCTGACCCTCCCTTTAGGAATTATTCTTAACTCACGGTACATTTTCTCCAAATAGAACACAGAAGAACCGAGAGAATCTATAGAATTAATTTAAAAACAAAACCAAAAACTTTGCTCTGATAATAACTTTCCTGAAAGCAAGGTGCTTTATCAGTTAAGCCTGTTCCAGGTAAGACATCTGCAAGGCCTGTTGATAGTGGCAGCTAACGACTCAATTAATTTGAATAGCTGAAGTGAGATTTGCCAGTCATATTTATTTCTTAGCTTAGGACGGATACAGATCTGCTCAAGATAAACACATCACTTGTAACCACTCAGAAATAAGTGAAAATAGGAAATATTTTGTCCTAAAGTATTTTGTTCCCTTTCTGCCCCGTGACACGTCTTCCTGAATTCAGTTTTCTTATCATAAACTTAATTGATGCTCATCATGCTAACGTAAGTCTTAAGAGCATGGCTCCAACTGACTGAATTTTTCAGATCAGGTAGAAAGCTATCCCTGCAGTAAGTGTTACTGTTAACTGGGTCATTTAAAAAAATTTAGAGCGCACTTTGGCAATATGAATGTCTCAACTAAAAATTAATTTTAGGTGCCCCCCCCCCCCAAAAAAAAAAAAAAAAAAAAAAAAACAAAACAGTAAAAGTAAGCTTGGGAAGAACAAAGTAAAAAGGCTAATATTGAGAGTAACTCAGTATTTTCTTTCTTGATTAGCATTTTGAGGTGAGCTAGCAAATGGATAGAGACTGCAGTACTGCAAACAAAAGCAATGTAGATTGTGTTTTACTGGATTTGAGGTGCAGCCCATTGCTATTTGTCTAGACATGGCTATCGCAGAGATGTCAGGCAATATTACTGTGACTGATTGCTAGATCATGGTGTAGATCAAGAGATAAAGGACAATATCCCAGTGCACGTTGTGCAGATGCAAGAATACTGTCAGCTGGGCTTACGCTACAGATGAAAGGCAGGAAAGTAATATAAAACTATAATCAACGTGATGACCTCGAAGTGGAAGAGTCAATTTTCGTAACTAAGTAAGCGTAGAATACTGCTCTTGCCAAGACGACAGTTTCTATAAGCAAAATTTATGAAGAGGAGTAGTGATCTAAAATAAACACTCAAGCCACCAGTGGAAGCCTTCATGATTTGCTAGAGGAAAGGCTGGGGGGAACAAAAAGCAAACACTGGCTTAAAAATGAACCAGACCAAGAAGTTCAGACACATTTGAGGTTTCTTGCTTAAGAATTTAGCTTCAGCTGTAGTCCAGTACATGCACAACTGCTTAGCTCCTAAATACGATTTTTATCGCAGGGCGTTGATGGTAACTTACCACTTGCTTCACGTGTTTAATTTGGGCAAGTTGGAAGATTGTGTTTTCAGTTGAGTTCTGCCATATCACATAGCCAGAGGCGGCCCACGCTAGCAGGCGGATGGGCTCCATTTCTGGGGGCACGTTGCCGTGGCTGTCTGGCAAACAAAATGAATAATATACATTAAGGAAGATTGATGGAGTTGCAGCCATTAACAGAACCTTATCCCCTAATAGTAGGGTTTGGTGCTAAAGTCACTCGCTTACGTTCCTTGCTGTGTCAGGGCCCTTCCATATAATCTTGGAAGAGCAGCTACATCACCACTGTTTGTTTTCCTCCCTCTTCGTTCTCTTAATATATATGCTATAAGGTCTTCAAGGCAGGGGGTTGCTCTAAAGAGTGAGCAGACCCTAGTGCGACAGGCGGGGTGTCCAAAGCACTGTGCCAAGGACAGCCGCAAGCAGTGAGCAGGACGCTGGTAAAGGGTGGTTTTCAAGAACAATCACATGCAAATCATGTTATCGGTTCTGGACTTCAGAAGTGAGGAATAAATTTAGTCATGTTGTGATTGACACACCACCCTGAATAAGAGAAAGCGAAGCAGCATGTGTTCAGAGTAGGGCTAACGGCCCGATCCCCTCGGCCCTGGCTTGTATGGAAGGGGCTCCCATACGGATCATGGACCACCGCCAGTTGAGCTCAGGTTTGCTTCTGGCTACAGAGGACATTGTCTCAAAAACTTCCTTCTGGCCCAGACCCCTTCTTTGTACCTGGTATTTTTTCTGCCACAAGCTCTTTTTCCAGGCTCTTGATTCGATTGTAGAATACGTTATCTGCTTCATCTGTGTTCTTAAGTTCTCCTTCAATTGTGAATTGCACATCTGGAGCAATGTTTTTGTTGCCCAGATGGTAAAGAACCTCGGCAGTGCAGTTAACAGTACTGTCCTGTTACAGAGTTAATTATGTGTATTAATATTTGATTAAATACAGGTATAATATTGGTAATTTGCACTTCTAAAATGTATTTTTTTCTTTTTGTAGTTGCCATTTTCTCTGAGTAGAAGAATCATAGAGATTTGTCATTATTTAAGACATATTTAAATCCACAGTATTTCTGTGACTATCCTATAAGGGCAGTTTTCTTTCTGCAGTGAGAGAAAGGGCAATGTTTGTGGTGCAGAACCTCACTTGTGCTATTCAGTTGGAGTAATGGGTTCAAATAACTTCAATTTGAATTTGAATGACACTGAAATGTCCTAGTCATCCCTCAAGCATTTTCTTCTGTCATAGTGGTAGGCACCAGATATTCAGGGTTTTTATCGTGTAGAAAATGGAGGTTCCCTTTTGGTAAAGTTAAGCCTTTTTTTTCTGATTTGCAGTATAGAAAAATCTTGAATCAATACCCAAGTATTATTAACTGGTGTATCCACTGGCCTCCGCCAGGATCAGCAGCATAAAGCGTTGGCTTTTTATTACAAATCAGTGGCACCAACTCCTGCCCACAGAGTGTATTAATTAAATAAATCTGAACTCACTTTGTCAAGGACATCTTCCAACACCAATTCCAGATAGTACTTATGCCCAACATCATCGATGTCCTAAATAAGGAAAACATTAAGAACATTTATTTTGTAAAACGTTGAATCACTTTGCGTTGTGGAAAAGATTCTAGTTCTTGTGCAACGCTGCAGCAGTGCCACTCTCTGCAGGGCCCATACAGAGCTAGGATATTCTTTTATTTCTTCCTGCCGTGTTAAGATCGCTCATTTAACGTGCACCTGGTGTAGCATCTGATTAGTACCTCCTCGTCCTTTACCTGGTCTTGTATACTACTTAATTGCCATGTTCGGGCTCCCCGTATGATTCTGTGCACTAATGTGCTGCTTGGTTAAATACTGAGGTAGGAGTCTTAATTGGGTTCCTTATGCTAAGTCCATTTTGCGCTTTATTATGAATTGTGTCACGTATTTTTTGGATATCTACAATAATGACTTAAGCAGGCTAGTTTTGCCTTAACCCCTATTCTAGGAGGTTTACCAGCACACCCAGAACAGCTCAGTGGCGAGGTCTCTCCTCGTAGTCACGAAAAGAGCCAGTTTGCTTGGCAGGTTCGGTAGGCACCGGTGCCTCGGCGCAATACCGCGGGCTCGGCGCAATACCGCGGGCTCGGCGCAGGGCACGGTTCCTGCAGCGGTGTTGTCCAACCGGGCGAGAACACAAAGCATATTCCGTGCTGGAGCGCGGCGTGGATCTGCCCTGCTGCTCACGAACAACCCACGGGCGACCGTCGCCAAGCGGGGCTCGCTCCTGCACCCCTCTCTGAGGCAGCCTCAGCGCAGCCCGCCCCTTCGTCCCTCCGAGGGGACAAGCGAAGCGGCTGCCCGCCGTTCAGCAGGCAGATAAGCAGGCCGCGGCCCTGTTCGTGCTCCCGCCCCCCCGTCCCTCACCTGCCTGCTGGCGCGGCGGACGGCCCGCAGCGCCAGGCCGCGCCCGGGGCTCCCCCGCCGGTAGCAGGCGTAGTGGGCGGCCAGGGCCGCCGCCCGGGCGGCCGCGTAGTGGCTCGGCGGCAGCTCCATGACGGCGGGGAGCCGCTTCCTCCTCCCCCAGGAAGCGACCGGCGCGGAGCGGGGCGGCCTCACCGGCTGCGGGCCGGGAGGAGCCGGGAGGGCCGGGGCCGCCCCGCCCCGCCCCGCCCCGTCCCGGCCGGAGCTGCCTGGCGGAGGGTGCTGGCGAGGCCCTGCAGGGGTTGTCCCCAGCCTGGAGCCCGGCCAGCCCAGCTGGGTAGGCAGGTGTTTCCGAGAGACCTCAGATCCCTCCAGTTTCACTTAAAAAAAAGTATTTAACAGTTCATATTCACAAGCTTCTCCCCCGCGATGATCCCCTTGTTCCGTGTCTGCACTTAACATCAAAGTACTTCGTAGGTGGAAACTGTACGTATGTGCAGAAACAAGGAAAAAATCTTGTTACTCAGTCAACAAAGGTCACAAGCCTAAAGGTAAGCAGGCTTTGCTAGCGTTGCATACCACACACAGAAGAACCTGGCTTTTGCAGTTGTTTTTTGAGAGGTTAAACTCACCACCGTCACTCAGCTGCCCACCTGCAAGTTGAAGAACCGTACTGCTCCCTCTTGGCATTAAGTATCCCCTGCTGTTGTTTCAGCCCAGCGTTACGGCATTTAGCCGTTGTGGTTGCACGTAACCAAATGGAATAAAGCAAAATGCGGACTGGGAACTTTTTTCTTAGAAGATGGTGGTTAGAGCATGGTTTGTGTCATGAGTAACGTGGTATTCTGGGGGGATTTGTTTGTTCTTAGGTTTGAATACACACACAAGAAACAGACGGGTGGAGCGGGCCAGTATGGCAAAGTTATGGGCGTTCTTGAGCCCCTGGATCCGGAGGACTACACAAAATTAGAGTTTGAAGACAGAACCGTTGGCACAAATATTCCAAAACAATTTGTGCCTGCTGTTGAAAAGGTACGAAGTGTTTTGTGTGTGTGTGTACAATCCAAGAACTACCGATTCTTGTCATTTTCCTGCTGTACTGTCCACATTTACCATGACTGTCTTGCCCCAGGCAAGGCTTTTCCCATTACTTCAGGGGAAGCAGAGTCAGATTTGTGTGGCTTTGCTTAACATCTTACATTCCTAGGTTTTCCACTTAATTTAGAAGCTGCTGTTTGTTTTCTTTGGTAGCATGTGCTTGCTCTATTTCCATAGCAGTGCCACAGTGCAAAAGGTAGGCTTCCCTTTCTTGCAGTCAAACAAGCCTCCTTCTGTCGAATCTGCTTTTTAGTGGCCTCCTTCTGCTTTTGATTGTGGCCACGCGAGTCTCATCTCTAACCCTGAAATATGTAACGTTTTTTGTGGCTTCTCTGAGGCCAGTTATGTAGGAAACTGTAATTAAGCTAGATTTCCTGCATGAATTATCAAATACTCTTTAATCTCTTCTGTGGAATTCCTCTGTGTCTGTCTCTCTGTAACTGTGTAATTTATCACGTAGTACTTTTAAGTAGTACCTACCATGATCTTTGAATTCCTGTAAGAATGCATCAACCTAAAATCATTCCTTTGTTAATCCATGATGCAACACTTAAAAGATTTTTGCCAAATCCTGGAAAAAGCATGCAGTCTTAAAAGAACCTTGTTCTTCAGTCAAGTGGTTAGAGTGGTTCTTTCCACATAGAGCATTCTTTCAGTCCTTCATCATATAGCCCCTTAGAAAAGCAGAATCCTGAGTCCATTCCTTTTTCTTGTCCTTAGCTTGTTACATGATTTCTATTTTAAAAAAATACCGGTGTCAAACTGAGGTGCCAAAGAATGACAGTACAAAGTTTTCAACGCTTGGGAGTGAGAAGTTTTGCCCATGGTTATTTTCTTCCGTTATCTTACCAAGCAAGAAGGTCCTTTGGGTAGATAACGGGATTGCTGTTAGAAATTGTGAAAGGTTTTGGGGTTTTTTTGTTACTGCTGTTTTGGTTTTTAAGTTTAATGTCTTTTATAGGCTGATGTTAACACTATTCTTTTTTAAGCTTCATTTTGGTCTACAAACTGCTGACTTTGAGATGTTATTTAACAGGGATTCCGAGACGCATGTGAAAAAGGGCTCGTGTCAGGGCACAGGATATCTGGAGTCCGGTTCGTCCTAGATGATGGTGCGCATCACATGGTGGACTCTAATGAAATCTCTTTCATCAGAGCAGGAGAAGGAGCCCTTAAGCAAGGTATAAAGCTAGTCGTTTGAATGCGCAGTCCTGCTGCCTTCTTTGTTGGAGCTAAATGTAACGACCTGCTTTCTATAGGTTCGTTTGTTGCCTGGTGTATCCATACATACATTTAAAGTTTGGCCGGCTGCGTACAGCAGAGTATACGCAAGAGTTTATAGACATTTTGAGGGAGATGCAATAATTCTGTTAGCTGTATGAAGGAAATGCTGTTTTCCTAGAATGGAGTAAAGAAGCACCAATAGCTTCATCCTTACGCGGGTATGAAAACAACATTCTGTGTGCCTCCCAGCATTACGGGCTCGGGAGTAAAAGGCAGGGGAGCTGGAATGCCACGTAGTCGATTATTGTTTTCCCCCGCTGATGTAAGAAACACTTAGTATTAACCATAAAACACTTCTTTGCTATGCATAGCAGCATCTTGAATTATACCGGGCATGTTCTTTGATGTTTGGTTATTTAGTCAATTTTTTTTTTTTCTCCAGCTATGGAAAATGCCGCTGTGCGTATACTTGAACCCATTATGGCAGTGGAGGTGATGGCACCCACTGAATTCCAAGGAGCCGTGATAGCTGGAATTAATCGCCGTCACGGAGTGATCACAGGACAAGACGGCACAGAGGGTTACTTTACTCTCTATGCTGAGGTTTGTGCTGTTCACTGGTTCCTGACCTTTTCTTTTCCTGCCTTGCCTTTCGACTGCGTTACTGGTTTACTTATTGACTGATATGTGGAAACTCGTAGCTGGGTTTTTCAGTGGATAAACATAACGTTAGCTCTTCAGTGGATAAGCGTCACATTAATTTTCAACTTGTGGGAGTGTATAGTAACAGTGTTACTATACACACTAATAACACTAATAACAATGTTAGTGAACCTGTTGTAAATCTGTCTTGCTCCAGAGAAGCCGACTTACCTAAAATCACACGGTGGCAGAGAAAGGACCAGAACTTGGGTGTCTTGAGGTGGGCTGGCTGTGCTACCTTGGAGAGAAACGAACCTGTGCAGCTGTACAGGTGCACAGAGCTCAGGGGGAAGATCTTCTTGTCAGCTGTCTTCCTTCAGCTGTTACCTGCATTAACTGTAATAATTGCAGATAAATGCAAATGATTTGTCTTCAGTGTTCCTTCTTTCATGTCCCTTCTAAAACCAGATTTGTTCTCACATTAGGTCATATAGCAGTGTACGTCTAACGGTGGTGGTAGGGTAAATCATCTCGGCAAAGCCTTAGCTAATGACAAACCACGCGCCGTGTCACGTCTGCTTCGTAAATTGTGTTTAGGGCTGCAGTCCTGAGGTTCAAACGTTACCATCTCTTGCCTGGTGACGCAGATTGCTGAATTCGGGATACTCCAGTATCCGGTGCATTCAATCCCTGAGATTTTTGGGGTTTCCTGCTGAAACCACATTGTGAATATAAGTCAGTTGAAATAAGAAGTACTTTACAAAAATAGATAATTAGATCAGTACTGTTTACAAAAAGCACCAGATTTTACTGACTCTTTGTATCGTAATTGAGATTAATCGGATGACAACCCAAAGTTGATGGAAAAATATCTTGTTTTTACAAGAATAGTATGCTTGGATTTTAGGTGCCGCTGAATGATATGTTTGGATATGCCACTGAGCTGAGGTCTTGCACGGAGGTAAGTACTCTCGGTACTTTTTGCTAGAACATGTTTATTTCTATACATCAAGTGTGCTAATTTGCATAATCATATGCATAGCACGTGCAGCAGTAAAAGCGATAAAAATCAGAACAAAAGCAGAATAGGAAAATAACCTTAGGAGTTTTTACTGTTACTTTAACTGCTTCTTAATGAATGTAGCTATCATTAGCTGTGTCATTTCTGGCCAAAAAATTCTTTCATCTTTTGAGGAGGGAAGAGATTCAAAGTCGTAAGTGCTACAAAATGCTAGGTGTCAGTAAAGGTATTAAATTCCCAGGCTGGAAAAGTTGAGGCATGCTCCTTAAGTTACAAATGGCTGCAAGTAGAAGAGACTTTTGACAGCAGCACTCATGTTATTGAGATGTCCTTTTTTAATAATATATATGCCTGTAGTTCTACGCTCATTGGACGCATTTGAATCGGGTGAGTTTGCATGTTACATAAAATTTGCTAATTCCGCATCTCGTGACACGCGAGTGCGGGTATTCTGCGAGCACTTGAATGGGTTGTTATTAATACTGTGATTGTTCTCAAGTTTTTAAGCAGAATGTCAGCCTGGTGAGATGGGAACCACAAAGATACAATGATCAGATACTGTTTGTATGCCTTTGCATCTCATAGCTGCGTGCCTCAGTACACGGTGTTGGTGTGCTTAATCATAAAGGATTACTGCGTGTTATTTCACAGATTAGGGTGTGGCCTACTGCTAAATAGGTTTACGTGTTTAGCGTCCTCATTTCGACTATTCTTTTCCAACTCTACAGGGAAAGGGTGAATATACAATGGAATACTGTAAATACCGACCATGTTCTCCCAGCACTCAAGAAGAAGTAATTAACAAATACCTCGAAGCAACAGGGCGACTTCCGGCAAAAAAGGGCAAAGCCAAGAGCTGACTTTTTTCCTCTTGAGTACATTGACCGGGTTTTCACAATCTTCTCTGAAAACTCAATTGCCCAAGCGACAGAAGCAGTCGAGGCTGGCTGGATAAGTGGAGGCTGCAGTGGGACTTGGGCTTGTAATTTCATCATAATATCCTTCCTTTGTGGTATTCTCAGAAGCCACCAGGAGATTACAATGGAATTGTTCACATGTAAATGCTGCTCATTAACAAAATATATAAATGTTATAAAACTGAGAATAATTTGTCTTGAAATTTGTCTCAATCTATTTGTATTAAAATAATTTTTATTTTTTTTACTTGATACATCGTTCTTTTGTAATTAGGCTAGTTAGTGTTTCTTTGGTTTTGAAAGTTGAAAAATCTTAGTTTAGGAGACTAAATATTAACAGCTGGGCAGGCACGAGGGTGGCTCGTCATCCAATACCGAGCAGTTTCCAGGTCCGTGCCCCAAGCACAGCTCCTCCAGCTCCGGAACTTACAGCATGCAGCCCGGGGAACGAATGTCAGCTTTCCCTCCTCGCCCTTCAGAAGCAACGCCGGGAGCCTCCAGAGTCCCAACGAACCAGGCAAAGGCATTGTCAGTGCAGCTTGCTTATCGCCGCATCTGCTTATCACTGCTGGTACAAGACGTTGGAAGAGAGTTGATGATAATAATATACACAGAAGTTAACTCTCTCCAAAACTATGAACAACATGGATTTATTTTCTGGGCTTGCTTTCTTGGCTCTGTGTTAGACAACCAAACCAAAGATTCCTTTTCCCAGAATCTTACAATCAAGAAGGGCGCGTGGTTGATGATGCTCAGCTTGGGAATCCGTTGAATAGATCTTGCTCGCTCAGAGAAGAGAGAGAAAAGAAGGATGTTATAATTAGGTGAGAAAGAGAAGATATTACCGTCAGTATTTTTTTTTAATTACTAGCAGAAGATCCACGCTGGATTTTCTTCGCATGCTCTCTCTTCCTGACGTACTCGGCTTAACAGCATTTTTGCAGGCTTCCAGTAAACAGGGAATGAAGTTCCAGTTCAAAACCTACGTTCCTGGCACAGGACTGCGGCTGATGTTTACCAGGCGCAGATGGAGCTGCAATGGCTGGGCTTCTTTTCCTCAGCCTTCACAGAAAGACGGTGAAAGTTAGTTATTTTAACCTTGAAAAAATACAGCGTCAGAAGTTTGTCAGGGGCATGTAAATGCTAACTAAACCCGGGCATAATGTTGTGTATGAGCATGATGTCGCTTTGGGCCAAATCCTTCTTGATTCCCTTACACTCAGAGCTTTATTTTGATGTGAAAATACTCAGCTGGAACCCATTTCAAGAAAAGCCCTGCAGGTTCTCTGACATTTGGAGATTTTTCTTAAACAAGCAAATACAGCATGTTTGCCAAAATTCAAAGATGACTTATAAAAGCAGTATGAATGCAAGAAATAAATGGGGCGGTTATTATTTTAGTTATATTTATGGCTTTTATATTACGCTTATTAGAGGCCAGTCATCATGCGAATTCCCGGCTAACAGGTTCTGCCGGATGTGTGCTGGTTCTTCCCAAATCTCACGCAGGCGATGGGAGCACGGCCCCGGGTAGCACCATGTGGCGGCAGCTGAGGCGCAGCGCAGCAGGCTCTGCCAAACTTCAGTGCGAGGTAGGGGAAGGCTAACGGGTAGCGGGGGACAGTGGGAGAAGGACAGAAGCACTAAGAGCCCTGGATTTTGTTTCCTTGTGCGTGACAGGGTTTTTTTCCTTTCATTACATTTTAGATAGCACTCGTAGTCTGTCTGACTTAGTCGAGCTTTTCCTAGCAGAAAAGATGGAAGAGAGCGATTCCTCGTCTTGTCTATACAAACTCTTACAGATACGCTCTGCACGTGGGGTTTTTTTAGCGTGAAGAATTCACTGTGAACCCGCCAGCCTCGGCTCGGATAATGTCTACATTGATGTAACCAAGAATTTTGCTTGAGTAAAAACTGTATGATTTTAGGTTCTGATCCACTGACTGAAATCTCAGCCCTAAAGAAGCTGGCGGAATTTTTGCCTTTGAATTCCAACAGGTTTGCTACTTGTCCAGAAGTTGTTGTTGCGTGGTTTCTTAACTGACACAAATTTGCATTGCTTAGTAGTAGTCAAAGTTACGCCGATCTGGCAAGTTGGAAGTGCCCGATCCTCTGTTCTAGGTCTGGAGAGCAGTGACGAAAACAAGGTAAGGAAACTAAACTTGGGGTTAAATGCATTGCTAAAGTAGAGCCCCAAAGTGCAAAATCCACACTATTTTCTTGTTTTAATTCTAAAAAAAATATTTTCATCACCAATTTCTTTAAGAAACGTTGCCATTATAAGCTCTGATTTCATGCTTTTGCTGACGAGAAATGTTTTACCAGCACAAAAGAACACACCAGGAATATGTGAAATGCTGCTTCACTGAATTTATTGTAATGCCTGTTAACGTGCTGACATAAAAAGCTTGAGTCAGTAGAAGTATATGACACTGATACACTTGTGTAAAATGCCTGAATTCGGGGGGTTAACAGATCACCCAGCCTAAATATCCCCCAGTTAAAGCTTTCACCTTGAATACGTTAATCATCGTTGCCAACTACAGATCAATGATAGCGCAATATACCACAAGTTATAAAGAACTCAGAAGGCAGAGCCTGTTGCCTCTTCTCCTAAGTGAGGTGTAGTTACTGATACGGAGCTAATTAACCTGGCAGAAGTCTTGTTAATGGTGGGGGCGGGGGGCGACGAACTCACAACAGTTTGGCACAGTCTCGGAGAACAAAGGCGGGACAGTGGGTCTGCTGTAAACCCAAGTGGAGAATGTGGTGTGAAAGGACAAAACCACGTTCTTGCAGGTGAACTTTGTTGTATTTCGGATGGGTACGAGCCGCATTAGTCAGGAACAGAAGAGCTGTTTGATGGGATAGTCTGGCGGCGGGCTGTTCTCCCGCCAAACCCAAATGTGGAAATTATCTGTACAGAGCCTTCCTGTCTTTGCAGTTCTGTCTGTTTTTGTTCAAGGTAAAATAGCAAGAACTGTGCCGTACTGCAAATAGACCGAGACAACATCCTCAATTTCCGTCCCACAAACACTGCCTCGCAGTGTTCTAGACTGGTGACGGATGTGGGGAGACAACAAAACATGTTTTCCTTGTATCAATATTTTCTGAGTTGCCTTCACAAATATGAGAGAAGAAACTTTCTTTTTATGTCAGCTCACACTGCAGGGAACGGCGGCGCGTCAGCGGGACTGGGGCCACGCAGATGCTGGTTCCTGGCTTCTGTAGGGCTGTGCGGGGAGACGCTTCGCTGCCTACGCTCGTCCACATCCTTTTAAAGGCCAGACACTGGGAGAAGGCGGGAAGTTGGGGTTGAACAGCAGTGTCGTGAAAGAAAACCCAACCTCCACCCTGTGTAGCGGTATTTGTTTTATTGGAGATGTAAGTTAAAAATCAGCATGTATCTATCCCAAAAAATGAAAAAAAAAAAAAAATCAGTAGACAAGTATTTTGTCATGACAGATTAATACTTTTCTCAAGATTTTATCCAAATATATTAGCTTTCTTTACAAACTATGTTACTCTAAGTAACAGTAAGTTAGTGACGTAAAATCAACTTGTGTACGTTTATCTGTGTATATATGTAGTAGCAAAGTTTTTAGGTAGCACTCTAGAACACGAGTCTTGCAGCCTAAGAATTTATAGGAATTAATTTTGGAACAAAACAGACTAGTGAAAGCATTCAAATTCACTGTTCAACTTGTATAGAAAAACTATCGCAACTCCAGGTCTATTAACACAAGGCTTTTCTCATTTAATACATACACTTAAAGCTGACACTCGCTTTTAAAAATTTGCTCCTCTTTCATGTAAAATGCCAGCAGCTGATCCAGATTCCATTCCAGATCCATCTTCGAGCCCCTGATTCTCTGAAGCACAGAAGTATTTCACTTTCAGAGGGTGACCAGGAAGCCAGGTGAGGCGCATGTGACACGAAATCATTTCCTGGAGAACAGATTTAAAAATACACATCTCTTGTGGTCTTTATACTGTTCCTTTGTTGATGGAAGGAGGTATTATATGCGTACGCTTTCTCACCTGTGTCGGAATTTCATGGAGTAGGACAGTGTAGTCAAACTCAATAAAAGCATCTTTCCTTATCTGGGTGCGGATCAAAAAGAAAAAAATGATGAAGAACACAAATTATATGGTTAAAGTTTAGAGTCTGCTGTGATTTACTTGACTGCATTTAGCTTGCTTAGGGAGCGAGACGAATAGGGCTCGAGATGGCCGTGGTCGTTGGCTGGAGCGAGACAGGTTTTGTATGTGGAGAGATGGGGAATTAGGAGCACTTCCTGCATAAAAGCTTTGAAGGCACTGACTGCAGCGTGGCTCTGCAGTCTGTCTGTTCTCTGCCATGAAACTAGGCTGACTCAGATGCTAATTAATTGAGTTTAACCCTCAAATTTGAGAATCTTACCAGGCTATTAAATCTCTCCTTCAGAGAAATCTCATTCTAAATAACTAGGGAGTAAAAACCGAACACTGTCTATTGATCACAGATGACTGAGGGAAACAAAGCTTTGGGAACTCCTATTCTATATGCCGCGGGTGTAAGATGTTCCCCAGAGAGCATATGTCAGGTACTAGACTGATGCTACCTTCGGGCATGGCTAAGAGGGCAAAGAGGACTAGGAGCGACTTAGTAGCGGGCTGATGAACTGCAGGACCATGGGTTCAAACCTCCTGATTAAACCTGCAGAAGCCAACAGATCCACTCGTACAAACAAGAAAAACTAAATTTTGTCCAAATGAGTAAAATTTTTCCCCAAAAAACCTGGACAAAACACTTGTCCAGAGGTGGAGATACTTGTATGGAGAAGCCACTGGAATTTGGGGAGAATCGCACCCATTACAGAGAGTGTGAGCTGTTGATAGTTTTTTTTATTCTCTGCTGCTTGGTAGACTCTGTTAGCTTCTGTAATACAGATGTGTAATTTCCACTTCGCTTACCCACTGCTTCACAGACTTGACTTGTGCCATGAAGTAACCCAAGTTCTCCGTTGACTTTTCCCACATGATGTAACTGCTGCCAGCAACAGCCAAAGCCCACACTGGCTCCAGGGCAGGTTCAATATTTCCATAGCTGTCTGCAAGGGAGAAAGAGAGTAATATAAAAATGATTAATTCTGGCTGTTTGGCAGAAAAACAGAACACAGAACACTTTTGTCTGGCACAGCACTCTTCCTGGGAAGTGAGTCTTCTCTCAGACGCGTTACAAACGTGAACAGGGAGGAGAACGATGCTAAACCTGCAGTCACAGTAAAAGTATGAAAGCATGATGGAACTGAAACTGCCAAGAGATGCTACTCACAGGGTCCCCGCAAGGAGGTGGGAAATCCAGTATCCACAATAACGGAGGTCCTTACCTAGCCGGCAGGAAAAGAGGGACCAGGGTGCTCTGCTTCCAGAATGGAAAAATTCTGTTAGTCATCCCTTGTGAATTCCCACTCGCAGCTGGGGAAGGTTTGTGGGTTAAGGCAGTCATTATTACTTGAGGACATCTTGCATTTACTTGAATATAAAATTGCATAGGCTTGGTTTTAAATCCAAAACACCTTCACACCGTTGTGTTGACTACCATTGTTGCTAAATGCAGCAGGTTTTTTTTTCCTCCCCAAGAATCGCTGGCAAGGTGGAATTGTTTTGATAGTTAGTTCTGTGGTTTTAGGGTGCTACTGTAAATGTATGTGTCTGCTTTTTAAAATGCGTGTACATTTGCTTGTGTTCTTAAAAGTGCCCAGACTCTTTGAGAGAAAATGAAATACAGTTGATTATTTGGAGGAATATACCTGGAATATTGTTTCCAATTATTGGTTTGGTTTGGTGCCTAATTTTTCGGTAAAGTCTGTCGTCCTCTTCTTGGATTTGCTTCTGGTCTCTGGTATGCATGCACTTGATATTGACAACAGGCGCAGACTTTGTCTTCGGATACAACACTGTAGCAAGGCAGCTCCCGGCATTTTCCTGTAAAGGTAGAATTTAAAACTGTTATCTTTAATCGAGATTTTATTTACCAGCATCACATTCTTAAAAAAGCGCTCGGTATTAACATGTGATGTATACACGTGGAGTACGTACGTGTCTTCATGAGACGCTTTGTATGAAGCTGTACAGGGGTCAAGAAAGTCTTCAGATGGATATAATTTTTTTTCCCAAAAAGTAAATAGGTTAAAACCACAAGGCTAAAGTGATTTAACAGAAGTTTTTAATTAAAGTGTAGCAGAAATGCACTAAGTCATCTTGGAAATATGTTTGAGAGTTCTCAAGAAATAACATTAATTGATAACAGGGCATTTCATTGTATGATACTTCAGCCTTCAAACAAAAATAATATGCTTCATATTAACTTCTGAAAATCATCTGAATTTCACAAAACGTGTGTGTGTGTAACGGAAAAGCAGATGCTTACAGTAAAAATTGCTAATGACAACTGTCTGACAGAGTGAATGGGGAGGAGGGGTTATAATTAAAAAGAACACACAACTGTCAACCCTTTATTCTCATTTTGGGGTGTGGACACAGCAGGAGCCACAGTTGGATAACAAGGACCATACTGTCACGCTGAGTTGGGACTACTGCAAAGTTTCACTCAGGTGCTTGGTTGCCCGACATGACTGAAAGGAGACGATCTCTTCAGGCGCTGAGCACAGCAGGTAACTGCGGTGCTCTGAGCACCTGGACCCCGGTGGAGGCAGAGGACCGATTAGATGAGGTACTCGGGCAATGCTAAGAGCAAACCATGCCCCAGGCGGGACAGGCAGGTAGAAGCATCAAGGTAAGGCTTTCCATTGTGAAAGATCCATTTACAAAAGCGATTAAACGTAGCCTGTTTTGAAGATGTTGATGTTCATTTAACGCACACCGTCAGAAGAAACATGGTGGACCATAAACTCACCCCGCTTTTGTAGTCTTCGGTAGTGAACTGCAGGTAATACTTGTGACCAGAGTCTCCGAGGCTCTGGAAGAGAGAAGGATTCAGCCATCAGTGTAACTATAGCCTTACGTGCTGTAACTCACTGAGGTGTTGCCGCAAGTGCTGAGGAGGGAAAACAAGGGCGCCATGGCTACCTCATGGCCTTGTAGGCATCAGGAGATTGGTCAGGTGAGATGGGCTGAGATGATCCTAGCAGCAAATACAAAAGGTCTTAACAACAACAATAAATAACCTTTATGTTAAGGGATGTTTTAAAGCCTTTCCCCGCAGAGATACGCAAGAAGAAAAATGAGTCTCAAAGTCCTTCATGGGACAGGTTGATACTGAGTAACTTTAAAATAATAAAATTACAAATCAGTGTTCAGCTTCCGGGGAGGTATTTTTTGCACAGGCTATCAGAGTGCCCTTGAATATATAAATTAATCAAGTCTTGCTGACTGATTCACAGCTCAACAGGCATTACACAGGCTAATTTAATCTTAGGGATGATAACCTTTCTAGGTTTTTTTCTATTGTGACTGGAAAGAGACTAATTTCACCACACAGCGTGTCAAAGCAGGATTCTGACCTGTCTGCTCTCCTTTGCCCTGAAAATACCTGTCATTAAGTTTCCCAATCAACTATCTGGGATTCCGCTTGTTAAGGAAAAATAAAAGAATATTCCTTGCTGATGGGAAGCAGCCAGTAGCACAAAACAGCAGAAAAGCCTTAGAAATGTACACCTTTGAAATATATAATTTTCTTGGATTTGGGTTTTTCTTGTTTATTTGGTTTTTTTGGGTTGGTTTTTTTTTTTTTTTTTTTTTTTTTTTTTTTTTTTTTTTTTTTTTTTCCCCCTGTTGCTGACAGAAATGGGTCAGTTAACAAATTGTATTTTTGGTGTGGGATATCACAGCCTGTCCTGGCCCCAAGCATGCTGAAACAGAAACTAGATTTTAGTGTTGGCCATGAAAGATATTAATTACCCTGAAACGGAATCAATGTCTCATTTAATAGTGTAAGAGCAGAGCCTAATAAAAAGTATTTGCATTATCTGCTCTTTATTTCATGAGTCAGTCTCATATTTTCCTACCAACTTGTATATTCACTTTTGAAATTTCTATATTTTTGAGTGGGGAGTCTGAGTAACAAGTAGTATGGAAAACTTTTTATTTCTTCAACTAATTCCTTGTAAAATGACATCATGTGTCGTTTAACTGTTTGGTACATTTCCAAGCCTTTCCTTTGATTAAATCAGCCGGAAATAAATGAAAGAAAATAAATCTTTTTGTATGCTATACTTTGATGTATTAGACGAGCTTTCTGATATACAAGCCCAGTCACTTCTGTGTCTGAAAGTTTGTTCCTTTTGCATATACTACCTGGTTTAATAAGAGGCATTCTCCCTTCTCATAAGCCTCTTCTCGTTTCTGTTTGCTACTGGTGTAGGATATATAGTTACATAGGTTTTCCTTTGTGCGGCACGTGTGAGGTAGTGTGTACAAAATGCATTTTACTGGAGAATGCAAGCTGCCTTTTAAAGTGTACATGTAAGTCAAATTGCTGTATTGCAGCAACAGCACTGATTTGTTAGTCTTACTTAGTTTTTAAATACAATACTCTTCAGGTAAGCAGGAGGGGAATTCTGGCTGTTTGCACAAACCAAAGCAAATGTGCATGTGTTTTATTTATCTAAACTCAGGCCTTTGTATTCCCATCATACTTTCTTCCAGGAAGCCATTAATAGCATAGTGTTAGCTAAGTTTCATTACCAGGGCAAGGCTATCAGCCCAGCACCTGCCTTTAGTACATACATGGAGTTACACACTGCAGGTAAGAGGGCAAATTGGTTTAGGCACTTGATCTACTCTCATGAAATCCCCTCTTGAAGCTTTACGATGAGGCAAGTCTGGAGCTGGACCCAGCTGACATCGTGAAGGGAATGGAGGGAGTGGAGAGGATGAGTTCAGACTTACAATCTCTTCTCTGCCTCCTTGTTCTCCCTTCCTCTCCTGCCCCTGTTTTGTATATTGGCTACCATCTTGTCCTCAAAATGACAGAGATTATGACGTGAGCGGGCACTCTTAGCATAGCAAAATGATAAAAAAAAAAATGACAGATTATGACATGAACAGATGCTCTTAACATAGCAAAATGGTAAAAACTAGCTTTCTGAAATGCAGGTTTACAAAAGAATCAATAATTTGTGGTGCTGAAAGAAGGGTCTAATCTCATGATAATCACTGCTGTTAAGTCTAAGTTTCTAATTATTGTAAAGCTACCCAAGAGGTGTTATCTGTCTTGTTTCTAACATTCTTCATTTGATCAAGTATGGGTATTTTTTAAGCACAGTGACCTAGGCTTATTCCTTTTCTTGTCATCGGTACCACAGATGAGAGAACCCGAAGCAGAGTCAGTTGGACTACACCACCTCTGAAGCAGGAGAAACTTAGCTCTGATTTAATAGATGATAATGGACGGGCTTTCCTGCTGAACCTTTTCCTCAAGGGGCACAGTACAGCAGCCTGGCTGCACTCGCCCAGTTACACCACCAGGGTCTTGAAGTCTGTAACAGAAGTTCTTCTATAGTTAAGCCGGATCTTTTCTGTCCAGCATATTTGGTCATTTAAAATATGTTCAACTTTTCTTCCAATATTATTTGTTCCTGCATGATGTCACCTGTTCTGTCTACTACAGAAAAAATAATTTTTATAGATGTGATAACTTTGAGAATAGTAATCAGATTCTGACAAAATACCTCAGCATTTGCATTTTTGCATTTTGCATTGCATTTGCCTGATATCGAGCACTAGTGAAGAAAACAAAATCAATTGGAACTTTTGATAAACTAATTATTCAGTCTCTGATTCTTCTCAATAGAAGGATATAGAAAAGCTTCCTGATTCATAACTTGGTAAATACTCACTTTAAAAAGAACACATCATTCTGTGCTTATGTGGTTTTCGAAGTAGATATTCTCTCTTCATTTGCAACAACTCCACCATAGCAGTACTACTCACCTAGAAAGCTTTCAAGCGGTGCTACACAGCTAAAATACATATTTAATCTGTGTATGCATACCAGAGAGCTTCTTTGATCTTACCAGGGAGAGGGAGAAGGTACATTTGGCATGAAATAATTTTAACTTTTACAAAAGTATTTCTAGTTTCAAAGAAAAACATCACTTTTTTTTTCCACTATTATTTTCCAATATCATCCCAAAATGCATCACTGTAAACCATCACATAGTGTGAGTTAAATAAGCGCTCAGGAATATTTGACATCACACAATGATGGCTGGCTGAAAGCAGCCAAAGATAAAAGTGTCCAAAAGAGAAGAAAACAAGTGAGTAATTCATTTTTCCACTGAATATCTGGGTCACGGGATTGTTTTATTTCCAGGCTCAAAATTAATGCAACTGTCAAGACAGATTTTTGGTACTGTGAAGGCCAGAATAGCAATTTAAGAGCAGTTTCGTTCCAGGTCCCGAAGGAGGCAGTTTTGCAATTGGTCTGCACTGCTCTAACTTCCCACTGGCACGGAAAGGGGTGATCCCTCTCTGAGCCCTTGCTGCGGGTTTCCATCTCTTCTCCTATGTGTTTCCCCACCAGCATTTCTTCCCTGGGACCAGTTTTCGGTTGCTGGATCAGAGGGCTGACCTGATCACTAAGCACGGAGAAGGTGGCACTGCTGAGAGAGGAGCGAGAGACGTGTCCTTTGGGGTCTTGCCTTGGGGGATTCCCACCTCGCAGCCCTGCCACGGTCCCAGCAAGCCAGCTCGGGTGGCCTGTGGCTCCTGGAGGTGCTGGAGATGTCTGATCCACAAGCAGCCAGGTGAGTTCTTGGGCTGCCTCAGGCAGGAGGGAAAAGCCAGCAGAGATGGCTATTTTCGCTACCTCTCTGTATCTAGCTTTCCCTAAACAATTTACCTACCCTGCCACTGATTTTACCTTTCTCACCCTAACGTGGGGTCCCGACTGTTGGAAGTAAGTAGAAATCTTTTAACTGACTTCTAATATTAGGACGATAGTCCTGATATTACACTGTTTTGTGTCGAGATGAACTTGTGAAGAGAAATATCCGTCTGTAAAATTGTATTTTGTAGTCCAATTTAAGCAAATGTTGCAGTTTAGCCAAGAGATTACCTAGCTTTACCTTTAGACTTCACCTCCTGATTCACCTACCTACTGCTCAGTTATGATTTCCAGGACAGCTTGGTATGGGAGACTGCTACGTCAGTGTTTTGAAAGTTTCTCTCTTGAATTCTAGGATCTCCAGCTGGCACACACTAATGCTCCTCTTCTCAAAAACATATTTTAAAGTGCAGCTGTCAACAATTCCATGAGATGCATGCTGCTGTTTCCTAGAAGATAGTCACTTAAGAAAAAACCCACATCAGTGAGAAGGGACAACGAAAAGAAAACCGCAGCCAATGGCAAGGTAGGAATTATTATGTTTGCCATATCTCTACTATTTGTTGCTAGGAGAGAAAAGCACTGAAGTCTCATTTTACCTGAACTTAAAAATCCTTCAAATCTAACAGAGTTACCGTACCGGTGACTTGTCTCCAGTCCTGTTTCTAATTACCACAGTTTCACTGGCTACTGGCCTAATAATGTTAGTTTTAAAATACGATGCTCCTGATTAAATTCCATGATAAAATTATCCTATCTTTACTAGATCCAGTAATATACTAACCAATAGGAAACTAGCCTTCTTAAAAACAAACAAATGAAAACAACCCCAAACCCCAACATTTGTCTCTTGCATTCACATAATATAGCACATTCCTTCCAGGAAATTCTTTTCATTTTTTTACAGTGGAGGACAGAAAAGGAAGTGACCATGTCTAGTACATTTCTCCTCTTGTTTTCACAGAGTGTGCAAAGAAAAGGGGAAATAAACTGCAGAAAGGGGTTACAGCGAGCTCTTACAGCATCAGTACTGTGAGGAAATAATGAGGCATTTCACTTCTCTGTAATGAACCAATTTTTTTCCTTCCTATATTAAAAAGCAGGTGGCTGATAGTGAGTGGAAAAAATCCCTTCCCCTCCCCACAACCAAAACTACCTTGCAAATACTCAGTTAAACTGGGGTTGGAAAGAGGATCTGCACCAACCCCTTACTTTTCATATGTCTCTTTACTAGACAAGCGCGCCGCTTCCAGCAGCACACGCTGCCCCCAGAGGCCATGTTGTTGTGCTTAAAAGAGGCACAAGCATTTGTATATGTAAATATATATGTATATACATAGGCACACTATCCAGTAAAGTGCCCAGTAAATACAGAAGAAGCACTTGTACGTTTTGAGAGGAGTATCAGATATTTTAGTAAACTTCTGTCATAGGTGTCTGCAGCAATTTCATAGGAAGAATTAAATGTCATGCTAGCACGTCCATGCTCAGCACCTATTAAACTATATGTTTAATGACATGTTTGGGAATGATGATGAGAACAGAGAGTTACCTAAAGGGTACGGTCTCAGATAAATCTATAGCAGGACATCATGTTTGCATTCCCAGACAGGCAGCATGACTAACGCTATCTTTCAGCCTTGCGTTACACAAAGTAATACACAAATTCTGAATTGTTATGCAGTAGTTCATGTTTTGTCAAATTTAACTGGAAATTATTCTAGTCTGTTAGATAGTGTGTGCAAGTCAAACAGGCGTCAAATTGTTTTGGAACCGCTGTCAACTGGGATATATGTGAAAGATTGAGGCTCAAGTTCAGTGTTGTCAGGACCGCAATAGTACATCCTAAGCACTTTAGGCTGGCTTGGAACTTCTTTCTTGAAAGGGACAATTTTACACTACACCATCTTATTCTCAATTTTAGGAGTGAGGGCCTGGATGGAACAAGCCATGCAGATGATGAAGGACAAGTTTTGTAAGATCTCCTTTTCAGACGCCAGAGCCATGAAAAGGATCCAGTGGAATCCAGTGCTGCATTTGGCACTTCAGACTGGGAATCCAAAACAACCAGCCCTCACTTTAGGGAGCTGCCCAGCACTAGCCTGGAGAGAAAGACTAGATGAGAGGGCTGGTTTTAAATCCCATCCACTGCGATAGCTTAGATCCTCCTCAGCTCTCCAGGAAGGTAGTGCTTTCCTTGCAGGATCTACAGCCTTGGACAAATGTTCCTTGAAAGTTTTTGCCTGTTCTCTTACTTTCAGAAACTGAGTAAGCTGAAAAAAAAAACAAAACAAAACAAAACAAAAAAACCCCCCCAAAAAACCCCCAAAAAACCAAAACAACCAAAACCAACCAACCCCAAACCTGTGGCCAAAGGAAGAGAAGGGCTGAATGGCAGGTGCTTGCGGGCAGCGACGGGGGCCCTGACAGTCAGGGCGGGCTGTGGCACCTATGCAGGCAGGGCACAGGTACGCCAGGCGTGCTCTGGGCACCTCCTCGAGCGTCCCTGACAAGCTCTCCGTGACGTGAAAGCTCTGCCCCTGGAGCTTCTCCTATCTAGGACTCCCATCCCTTTCTGTCACCTCAATTTGGCATGTTTCTTGGAAGATAAAGGCGTGTTTTCTCCTGGGAACCGTATCGCGTTCAGTTGAGCTCTTGGACTCCAGAGATAGAAGGCCAAAGTCCTTTCCATCCCTACTCAAAGTACATGGTCGCTCCAGAAGTGATTCTGCTGAAAATGTTTCCTTATCAAACTGTTTACTTTCCATCATGTGCCCACCACATGCCTCGGTTTCCTCTTTTCCTCATCTGCCCTACGCTGCTTTTGATTCCAGGACAGGGCCCTTGGTGCAACCTCAACCAATGTACGGGGCGCTGGGCTTGGATTTGGGGGATATTTAAATCGTGAGCAAGTTAATGACCTTTCAAGGTGGATCCTCACTCCCCCTCTGAGGGGACCCGGGTGCCCCGAGGGAAGGGGCGGCGGGACGGCGGCCCCTGAGGGAGGTGGGACGGTACCAGGCGCCCAGCACGGGGCCGCGCTAACCTCAGGGCGGCTCAGCTCCTCGCCACTGCCCCGCTCTTTGATTATAATAATCATTATTAATTGTGCTTTTCCCAGCGTCACTTTAAAGACCGCGCCTGCCCGCCTGGGGAGACCCCCGCCCGCACCGCGCTCCTCCGGAGCCGCAGCCATCCCCGACGCTCCGCCGGCTTCCTCCTACCTTCAGCGTGGCTTTGCGGACCTGCCCCAGCGCCTGCAGCTTGCCGGGGGACGCCTTTTGGAAGTTGAGGTAATGGACTGCCACCCGCGCCGCCCCCGCGGCCAGCCGGCCGCTGGGGTTCAGCTCCCGCTCGGCGGCCGGCGC
>VYZW01000743.1:206618-237915 GCA_013401315.1 Balaeniceps rex | reverse complement strand
GGAGCCGGGGTGCCTCAGGCCCCCCGGCTCCCCTCAGACAGCCCCCGGCCCCTTCAGCCAGGAGAGGTGCCTGTGTGAGGTGAGAGACTGCCGCTCTGAGACAGATGTGCGACCATAATAACACATATCAGAACAAATACAGGTAATTATGTGGAAAAAAACCCCCACTTATCTCCTTCTCAGCATTACGACAACTCAACACTTCCCAAAACCAAACGGGCTCGCTTAGAGAGACAGACTTTCCCTGAGACGCAGCTGAAGTATTCCAAAAATGGTGCACAAGAAGCGTTCCTCCCTGAAATAAATCTCACTAAGTGAAGGTTTTGGAACCAATACGGTCATATCTCTCATAGCGTGAAGAAAATTAACTGAGACAGCAGCTTGGCAGCCGGCTTCCCTTAAAATGATTTTTAGGACACAAGTGGGCTTGCTGCCTTGCTACTCCTGGAGGCATCTCTTTCGGAGAGCCTGAATGTGGTATAACGTAAAAGACTGCAATACTTCCTGGGTTGAAAATGCGCATTTTTTAATGACCTACTCTATTACCGTTCGAGTAGATGGGTATTAGTATGCGCAGCTGGCAATCTATTTTTATGCTTCTGCATGTGTATTGGGGCATGCTTCTGGGCTGGGACATCAAATAAGTAAATCAGAACTCTGGTTAAAGACTCAAACTGTCTCTCGTGGAGCATTAAGTTGCCTTTATTACTGTAACGCCTTTTCAGAGAACTTGAAATTCAGTATTCTTGGGGCTTTCCTAAGTGAGGGAAAGATTTATTACAATATAGCTTGATAACATTCTTTATTACTTCGTTTTCTGTGCCACCCAGCTAATTTAATTGCCCTGACTTTGGTGGTGATTATGATTTTCCTTTCTGAAATATTTTCAATAAATAATAGTTTGTATCTTCACGTTCTCTGGCATGCTGTTCTCTTTCTTTCCATTGGGGTAGCATATGCAAACGTAGTTCCTCTCTTTTATCTTACCTTCCTAGAACCCCTGTACTATTTCTGTTTTGCCACTTCTGCAGCTTGCTTTATTCCTTTTTGTTGCTTGTTAAGAAATACTTTGTTACAATTTCTTTGTGACAAATTCTGAAGTACCTCAAGAGAAATGGGCCATGTTTTGGGTGAAAATGTAAGATGAAGACAGCCGTATCGGGTCAGGCCAAGAGCTCATCTAGCCCAGTATCCTGCGACAGTGTCTGTACTCCTACCCTACTCTAATGATTTTTTTCCGTAATACATTACGATTGGTTCCGGACAGAAGCACAAACATGTTATTTTCCCATCTCTTTCTTTGATGTTATTTAGCTTTCTGTCTTCATCCCCAGAGAGTCTGTGTAACCTGTGTGGCAGTTTCCTCCAGGACTTGTATTAGGAAAATAAAAAAAAAAAAATATTCTCTGATACCAATCGTACTAGAAGACAGTAAATTTTTAGTAAATTCAGACAATTTCAGTAAGTTTAGCATCCAACAGAAAGGGTGCCACTATGCAGTTTGGGTCTTTTTGCTTTCAGTCTTCACTGACACTGTCAATAACTTATGCAGCAAATTAAGTTTCTTCCATCTGGTTTAGGGGCCAAACTTCTCATCTGCATCTGAGTTATATCCCATGTAGAAAGGTTAACTTCCGATTAATTGACATGTCTCACAGTTTTGCAATGCACTGCTTTACTTAACATCATGTCTGGAGTCACACAGACGCTTATTAGAGGGTAATGGTGTTTTTCATATATTTTTTGCAGGAAGTGTTTATAAAATTTTGCAGAGGGAGCAGGCTAATTTTTTCCTTATTGGGACACTTGCCATGTTTGTCTCCAATATTTTCTGTTTAGCTGGAAGAAACCAAGCTCCAGTCTTTTCTCATTTATCCTTGCTGCGATGACAGCGCCGATGTTACTTTTAACATGAAATACAAAGCGTGATTCTCCTTAGCTGACACTGGAGGGGTTTGAGCAGCGCCAGTTGTTTCCTGATGCTACCAGTTCGCTTCACGCACTTCACTTCTCACCGCAGCGTTCTGGAGATAGGACGAGTGGCTGAGGACATCGTGGGAGTGGAGGAAGCACAGGCCGTGGAAGGGCAAGCAGCGAGGTGAAGCAGGGATCGCTGGTGAGAAAAGCTTTGGTGCAGGATGGGGAACAGAGCGTGGGGAGGGAGGAGGCGAGGACTGCGAAGGGCCAGCTTCTCCAGCTCGTGACACTAGCGTACTCCTGCGCTGCAGCTGTCCCTGTTCAAGGAAGGAAGTTAAAACCACCCTGCACAAAGGTTTCACGCTCATGGTTTTGATGCCTTAGGTTTTGTGGGAGCTCAGAGGCTTAAATGAGAGGTAAGAGCTTAAAAAGAGGTAAGAGCTTGTAGATCTGGCTCTTTGTCACTCATCCTGGAAAAGCCTGCAAACCCCTGATGTCTCAGTACTGAGCCGTGAGGCTTTGACCCCATCCGTCATTTTCCATGCACTTCCTTTTCCCTCTTATGTTCTCCTCCTTTTCCTGCTTTCTCAGTCAGCATCGCCGTCAGTGATATGGCTGTTTCCTTCCTCCTGAGTGCAACAAAGAGGTTGTGAGTAGCTGAGACCTGAGGGTCAGTATGACAAGGACAGAGAACCTGTATCACAAAGCAGTGGCAAGAAGGAATTTCCATGGCAATTTCCTAAATTGGTGTAGAGATTATGTTGCTATAATTTGCTGTTGATCAAACATGACTCTGAATTTACAAAGCATTTTGACTTGGGAAAATAAAAGCTCAAACGCTGAACAGGTCCAGGTCAGGGCTGGGGGCATGTTCCTAAATACGTACAAGCTCAGGCATTTGCTGCTTCCATAACATTTAGAAACTGTGTTTATTTTAAGCCCGGATTTTATGTGGCCCTGAAAAGCTGAAAGTGCATCCTCTAATAGCCAGGTCTCAAGCTAGGCTCTGCTCATTTGCTTCAGACTTTCTGGTGACAGTAAAAATGAAGCTCTACAGCATGTAACATCTGAACAAAAGGAACCGAAGCCAGTGGTCTAACTTGAAGTGACAGATACATTCTAGTTAGCTAGGATGCGGTGCGTGTAGGTTTTTGTCCTTCTGTAATATCTTTTTACCTCTCATCCCAGCTAACTTGGTCCAGACTTAAAGAGGACGGCGGTGGTGTAAGTTACATGTTAATAAGCCTCTCTCACTCTTCCCTTCTCTGTTCTTCTTTAGCAAACTGTACACTATGGCAAATTTCCCAGCATTAAGATTGTGCGGTGGTTTGCATCATGCTTATGTCACATCTGACCTGGACCCTTTAGAAATGGAAATTAGGGTTGTTCCAGGCAGCTGGTCTAAAAAGCATTCTGAGGTTTTCGTTTTCTTACCGTCTTTTTTCATACATCAAATGCTTGTTTAGAGGCCAGTTATTCCTAATTTGTTTCATATTTGAAGACTATTTCTATATCCTGTGTAAGCATTTTACAACAGACCTCACTGGCTCATAATCACTAGCAGATGATTGTAATATAATACAATGAATTTGGACAAACTTCAGTGTATTTTCTTTTGCAACTTTTCCAGTTCTAACTTCAGTATCTTGCTGTAGTTAAAAACAAGCTCTGTTACTTGATTTTAAGTGAATTGTTTATGCCCCCCCCTCAATAATTATAGCTTGATTTTATTCCCAATAACTAATCACAAGAGCTTATTTTCTGTGTAATTAGTCTCCAAATTTTTTGCTGGATAAATCAAGCTTTGAATAGGCGATCTTCTAATGCATGGCTGGGCTGACCTTGCCTATGGTTAAGCATAGGCATAAAAATACATATGTTGTTTTAGTGTGGCTCATTTTTTGAGGGAAATTTGGTTTTGAAGGCTTCTGCCTATTTTTAAATCTTTCTGGTTATGGATAGGATTTTTTTTAAGAGACAAACGTATACGTTCAGTGTGAACAGCAACAGATGCCATTCTCGCACACCCAGGTGACAGAATTTTCCCAATGGATTTTATGGATGTGACTCAACACAGATTGTGTTTCCTGCTAGTGGTCAAAATCTATGATACAGTACATTTTTACAAAAGGGCAGGCCATGTTAAAGCCAAAATGAAGTCGCTTATGTTTTGAGTGAGTGTACAGTAGACAAGTTTTCTAAAAACCTGTGTATAATATGTGTCGATTGGCCTATGGGGAAGTTTGCTGTGTAGCTGTAATAGTTCCATAGGGAACTAATGGAAAAAACCAAACGAGCAGAGAGAAAGCAGTTGAAGCCAATAAATACTCACTGTGACATGAATGACCTCCAAGGCCTTTGACTTGGTCTCCTGTTAAACTTATGGGACTGTTTTTGACCAGAATTGTTAGAACCAGGAAATGAAGAAAAGTGAAAGGACCTGAAAGCCACCACTTAAATGCAAGTTATTTGGGTCAGTACAGGAATAACACTTGACATGTAAGGGACTGCAATATCTATGTCAGTCGAGGTCTAGTAACCCGTTCTGGCCAAAACCCTGCAAACTGATTGATGCTATCTGTTTCCATTATTTTGTATATTTTTATATTGCTTTTAAAATGCATGCCAACATCCTGTACAAGTGAAACAGTCACGAGTAGGCTTCAGAGTTCTCTTTTAATGGCTCCTTGTGCTGTTGACAAACTTTTCCAGTGAACTATCCATCGAGACTTCTGGTCTTGTTGCTTGGAGGTTACTCCAGTTCAGAAGCGATGTTTGATGGTGTAAATCACCTTTAATCTCCCATTCTACTCTCTTTCCCTAAGGTTTTTGAAGCCACGTGGCATTTCTTTGAATCTACTGTAGATTTAGTGTACCAAATCAATACCTTTTCCAGTGTCAAACGTTTAAGTGCAGAAAAAAACTTTGTAAAGCCAGTGAAACAGAGAAGCACAGAAATTCTCAAGCACATGAGCATTTGCAGGATCCTTTTTTATTGTACGTCCCCAAATATTAACAGTGGCCTCAGTATAAATGTGCTAGCATCCATTCTAGTAACACAAAGCGCGTGCAGTTTGGATCCTCTTTCTTTAATGGTGGTGTCGTATGTACCTGGGGAATTCAGCATGAAACTGTGTGTCACTGGGCTGCATCTTCAACCATTTCAAGCGACTAATGCAATACACTTCACTGATTCTTTGGGGTTTTCTTGAGGGTGTATTTCATAACAGGACCACACTTAAAGTCATCTACCTTGGGGAATAGTCACAAAGCTAAGATTTTCCGCATTTACAGCTATTTTTAGTTTCTTAACCTTTATCAAGTGTACAAGAGTGATGCCACGTGTGTTGCGGTGCCAGCATCTCTGGAGTGTGTCTGGCAGAAAAGCAAGCTGCTCAGCGTGTATGTACCTGTATGAAACCGGTATGAAAGTTTGGAGGGTATTTCTTGGGATGGGCTTTGCTTGGGGGTTGCTGGGCTTGAGAAATGAGACGGGCTTATAGCAGATGGCTAAATTTAAGAAATAAATAATGGAATGAGAAATGATGTTTTGCTAGAAAATTGGAATATATGTGAAATGACCTAAACCCAAGAAAAGTGAAAGGCCGTATATTATAACCAGGGGGAGTAAATCCTTGCAGATTGTTATCACTATTATTCTGACATTAAAAGGAGACAGAGGACATTTTGCCAACCTATTTGGATAATTTCCTTTTGATTATGGAACAGAGAAATCTTAGTTTATAGCCTGGCCCCAGCGAACATATCCCTTGCATGCCCAGTGAGATCTAATCGTACAGAGCCGAGAATAAACACAAGCAATAAATAATACCTATTAATAAACTGAAATCACAATTCTGCCTTGTAAAACTGTAACAAATGGATCTTGGACACATGCTCAGGCCTGTTTAAAAACAAACAGAAATTAAAGCAGCCGTTTAAAAAGGAAATGCTGATAGGTATACACACCTATTTGAGTATTTCGTACCACTGATGGCTGTCACAGAGGAACTCGGCTGCAAGGTTGGGCAGAGCTGTGATGTTTGGTTAGAGTGTGTCCTTCCTTTGTACAGCTCTTACAGCCCTACTGCCTCTCCAGGGATGTTTGGACAGTGCTCCACATCTCCAAAAGATGGGGTCTAAAATGAAGCCTCTAAAGCACTGTTTATGTCAAATTCCTCCCAGCAGATCCAGATGGATGCTAAATCACGACCTCTCACCCCCGCCCCAAACTATTTTAATTTGTTTGAGGCTAACATTTACTTGTAGCTGACAGCAATAAAAATCCCCTTGAAATACTGGCTTTTTTTGACACAGGTTTTATAAAGATTCAATACATGTCACTTAAATAACTATTGCAACAGAACAATAATTTTTGAAGTGTTTAGTTGCACAATGTTTAAACAAGGCATTAAATATTTGCACAAAAAGGGAATGATGACTGTTGGTGTTCTGAATAAGGTGGAGACAAATGAGTGAATTCTTACCCTAATTTCCCCAACATTGTATCACAAACCATTTTTCTTGCAAGGTGATGTGTTTGAAAAGATCCAGCAGAAGTAACAATTGAGAGGAAACACATTTCCCATGTCTTGCTCACTATATCCTCCCATTTGGCCTCTCCTTTGGGACCGCTGTTCTCTCTATCCTTCGCAGCCACCATTTCCAGGTGTCTGCTCTCCCTGGGAGCTGCGGACGCTGAGCTGTAAGGTCCCTGGCTCATATAATGGAAAGCTAAAACGGGCAAAAACACGGGTAGAACCACAACCAGGGACAGTCCTACGCTGTCACTCCTGAACAGACCGTTCTGGGCAGACAGACCTAAAAGGTGATCCTAATTTCCCCCTCTCCCCCCCATAATTTCTGACATCTCTCAGACAAAAGATGAAACACACACACACAAAAATATTCCTCATTGAAGGGTTCCCTTGATTAGCTAGGGATGTTATTTAGCTGGAAAATAGGTAGAATTTATTGTTAATTCTGATACCTGTGAATATAGAATATAGTCCTGATTTTCGGCTTTTCACGGCATCATTTCTCTGGTAAGAAGAAGTTTTGTTGCAGGGAGACATTTCAGAGATTAATTGATTTATGTGTGGCATTTTATCTTCACATACTGAATTTTGTACTGACTTGTTTTTAAGATTTGCTCAAAGTTAAATACTATAATCTGCATTTATGTTAGTAGGTATATTACCCAATTTTCAGCTCACACCTATAAAATGGTGTGATGGCAATTTGGAGGTTGCTAATTTTACTCTTCTGCAGGGTTTCCTGTAACACCAGATGATACAGTCCTGAAGCAGATTGACCACTGTGATAGCAGTAAAGGCAGATTACTCTTCAGGACCTTCTAAAACCATATTATGGTTTGTTTTTTTTTTTTTTCATTGCAAGGTTCATATTTGGTTATTGTAGATACTACTTATGTGACTCAAAAAATAAACTGGTACTATATTTTTACTCTGAGCATTAGATGAATATGGAATAAAACCGTTAGAGCAACTGTCTCCAGTTCTTTAAGAAATTCATATATATATTATCTCCATTACGTACTAATGAACAGTTTGTTTTCTCAGGATGTCTCTCACTGGTCAATGACGGTTCTCTTATCATTGTTCCACCTCATCATAATCTCATTTTCCTGGTTCTGATTAGGAATAATTCCTTCTTTGTTCTTTTCTACATCACCGTGTCTTCCCAGAACTTCTGAGAAAATGATCTTTTTTCTTCTTGATTAGTCATACTGTTTTGACAAATATGTACTTGTCTCCTCACGTAAATGTATAAGAACTATTGTGTTTATTTCTCCACATTGCATAGCTGGGCTTAATCAGCAGGACGACAGTGGAGTCAAAATGAAAATCTCTCTGTTAGGTTTAAGGATTAAAGAAAATATGGAGAAACAGCATCACTTACAAAGCGCAGACTTCAGCGTGGCCAATGTGGTACTTTTTGTGAGCATTATAATCACCGAAACACTGTTTATACTGAAAAAAATCCAAGTGACAACCAAAAGCTATGATCTCAGCGGCGGCTTTGATCCCGTAATAAGACTGACTAAAAGACTTGCTGCCGTTTAAAGCTCAAGGAGAAAACAGTTTGTGAAGAACAGTAGAGGAGCACTAAACTAATTTTCAGCGACATTAATTCCAGTTGGAGAGACTACAAGGGGAAAGTTCTTCAACTTTCATTGCTGTTATAAGTAAGTGAGTTTGTGTAACCTGGCAAACCTCCGCTGCCGCGAGCTGAATACCACCCAACTGCACCACGCTACAGCGGGGAGCGAACCGGCCGCTGGTGTGGTCACTTCTCACTACATGCCGTTGTAAAAACAGGTTTTATGCGTTTGGTCAAAAATGCTGAAATAGGCATTGCTGTTTAGTGTTTTCCCTTTCTATGAAGAGTTTCTATGAGAAATAGAGCAAATGAAAATGGGAAATGTTTAATGTCCTGTATACTCTAAACGGTAGTTCTTGGTCTGGGAAAATAAGCCTTTCGTATATTCAAATGTTCAATATATTTTGTCAGATTTTTTTTTTTTTTAAATATCCACCCTGGTCTCTAATTTTACACATCAGCAGATTGGTAGGCCAAGACCTAAGAATTTTATGGCTTTTTACAGATATTTTACTGATGGAGAATGTGATATTAAATCAGTTTCCCTGGAAATGATTGGCATATTAGTATAGATCAGGAGATGTTTATGCCCAGCTCCAGCACAAACCACAGACCTGGTTTTTGGGGATTTTTTTTTTTGCATATCTAGATCTAGACGTAATGGCATTGAGCAGTCATCGGTTTTCTCCTGCATTTTGTAGCACACATTATTTTTCACCTGGTGACCAGCCTTTCTAGAACTGTGTTTGTTATCACCGGCAAAATGCGTCTAACTCATTAGCTGAGCTTCTTCTGACAGGGAATACAATGTGATCTGGGAAGTTATTCTGCTGTTTTACTAAAGCAAACTGAAATGTCAGGGCTTTGGGTTTGATACCCTCCCAAGTCTTTAAGGAAATGGAATTTATGGCAGAAACCAGATTAATATTTTATATTTTACAGATGCAAATTTTTCTGTTGGAAGATCTCTGGTTCTCCTGCTGACACAAATACATTCACAATGAAAGCCTGGGATAGGGCAAGTTCTGATCAGAAGTTGTACGCGACGCATCAAACAAAACTCTATGCCATTTTCCTCTCACGGGGGAGTTGCTTTTTAATGTCAGAGTGTCTGTACCGAACCAATGTTAGCATGAGATGTGGGGTGTGGGTTACTATGTAAAACTATGTTCAGGATGGTTTTGCTAATTTTTTTTTAAAGAAGAAACGCATTCACAATTGTGGAATTTCATTCTTCCTGATATCACTGTTATTAGGTGTTACTATAATGTGCTGAAGTATTTGTATCGACACCTCAGATGAAATCATTTGCTGCCAGTTGAAGAGCCTGATGCTATAATCTTCTATTAGGTAGGACTGGGCTTCAGATCTGTAAGATGTTCACAAACAAAACATATTGCCGCATGTATATGAAGCAAATATATATATATATATATATATATAGACAGAGGTGTAACACACATCATTGAGGTACTGCTGTGAATATTGTGTTTAAGATTTCCTTCCTCAATCCCTGATCGCATCCACCCCTTCCTTTTGAAAGAATTTTTAACTGAGGGTGGTATTCCATTCTTGGTCTTATCCAAACAAATCTAGAAGATTTAAGGGAAATTATTGCGTAAAAGAAAAAGGGGGAGAACTACTTTTTCTGTGTAAGACATGACGATTATTGCAGTTTTCCATGCAGATAGCGCAAACCTATATTGACATTTTGGTTTTACTTTTTTTAAATAGTCCTGGCTGACCTTGCTCCCAAAGGTGGATGTGAAAAACAATAGCAGGGGAGCGAACGCTGAGCATATTTAAAGCACAATAATGGGAAATGCTGATGACCTCTCATTGCCACCGCGTCCTTTTCCTTTCCCTGGCAAAACCTGTGGCTTGTCCCCACCGCTGTGCTGCTGGCCCCTGGTTCCATGAGCCTCTTCGATAAGGTAACTGTGATCAATATTAGAAGCATATATATTCTAGTGGTAACATTTTAAGGGTACGAGGAAATCTCATCACAACAGGACTAAGATAAACTTTTTTAATGCATGCATAAGTTGCTGCTTATGACAGAGACACGCTAATTTTGAACAGCAGATTTCTCTCAGCAGCATCTTCCCATTTATTTTCTCATGAATGCTTGGTTAAGTCCTATTAATGCTCACTTTGAATAAAAACATTGCTGATTGTATACTTCTTGGCTTTTTCCTCTTCACATTTTTGGGAAACGAGATTAGGTTCAAGAAGTCTGCTATATATTGGCTTCTATACAACACTAAATCAATTTTAGTTTTAATAGTTATTTTGTACTGACTTGAGTTAAGTGAAAGTGTTTTCCAAAGTAACTTGATGTAGCACAGCCCTGATTTAAATTGAGAAGCCGAAAACAAGTTCCTTTATTGCTCTCCTTTCTGTACATTCTTTTCTTGAGAAGGTTAAACATGTATTTTTAATTGTTATAACTTTTCCATAACGCACAAACTGCAGGCAGAGATGGAGAAAAACAAAGTACTTCTGTAGTAGCTGAGCATGTGTAGCAGTCAGTGCTTGGCCCTGCGCAGACTGCAATCGCAAATTTGCACAGATAAAGCACAGGCGAGGCAAAATGTGTTAATGGGCAGAGAGGAGAAGGCAGGGGATTTTATAAAGCACTTGTGAGAGCAATGTAGTTTTGCCTAGTAATACATCACTGGAGACAGCGAAAGCAGGGAGGATGGTACTTTCAACCCACGTTTCCTCGTGGGCATAAAGGCAATCCCCATTTTGCACTTTGAACTTTGTCAGAGCAGAAGACTACAGATTTACCCTCATATTACTCATGCAGAGCTTTCGTTCAGCCTTCTAGGTGGAGCCCGGTGTAATTACGTGGGTTTGTAGTATTAAATCAGTGAAATGTGACCTCATTTAAAAAAAAAAGTTGTGTAAGTGCCTCATTGTGAACACTGGCGTGGCTCGGGTGTCTGGTTGTAGTGGCAGGGCGACTTCTCAAATCTGCACGTGTTTTACCGTAACTGAGGAATTAGGAATAAAAGGACACAAAGAAACACGCTGCGTACAAAGGTAGAAGGAAATGCCTCTAGCTGGTTTACGCAAGTGATGTTACAAACTAGGCACCCTTACTAATGTCTGGTGCGGACAAATAAAAATATTTTTCTGTATGCAACTTTGCAACGATAAAGGGAACCAAAATCTACTGGAATAGATTAGGTTTTGCTGAGATTATGCAGCTGTTATGATTTAGCTATTTATTTTTAATGAATTATTTTTTCTAGCCTTCTGGATTCTAATAAGCAGCTTTGCATATTTGTAGCGAATGCAGCATTTTAGAACGAGCAGAGTAAATTTGGTTTAGGCATAAAACCTTGTTTCTTAACAAGACACTTAAAATGGAGGGGGGTTTCATATTAATATTTCACTTGCGAAGGCAGCTTATTGATCCAAAGAGGAAATGCCTGGCAAGCCCAGTGAAAGAGTCACAAGCACCTGCTCTTAACTCAAACAGATTATTGGCAGGAATTATCTAATTGCTCATGATAAGTGTGGTAGGAAACATTTTCTTATACAAATAATGAAGGTACCTGAAAACAGAAGACCGGATCATGACGTGACATCACCGAAATTAGAGAAAGTTTTAAATGAGCTAGAGAAGGTAACAGAAATCTGCTGGTGTACTAAGAAAATATGAGATGGTGGAAGATGAACACCAAAAATCACAGACAGTGGGATGGGAATGGACCTGGGGAAGTCACATAGCCCATCTCTCACTGACTGACTCTCCTGAGAACAAAGTTTATTGTTTATCACAGGAAAAGCCATGGTTTTGTCACGGTAGAAGTTATAAAAACCTGAACTCATGATATAGCACCTGATCTTGGCCCACGATTTGTGTGACTCTGGTGTGGGCTGCGTATGCGTGTCTGTGCATGTTTGCAGACATATATATGCACGTATGTACCGCATACTACAGATATGAATTGTCAAGTCTGTAGGTAGCTATATCTGTTTATATTCTTTGTTAGACACTGTGCAATTATACCTGCCAATGCAATTCCTCTCTGGTTTGTTCACGAGGTTTGCGCTGTGAGGGTTTAGTGTGACAACGTCCTTTTCTAAAAGCTCGCTTTAGTCACGGGGTCATCAGAGAGCTTGAGAAGGGAACAAAATTTTAGATATGAAAGCAAAGGTGTGATCTAACCTATTGAGATATTTATAATCCATCTTGAATATTAGCATAGAATACTTTCCACTAGTTCTGTGAAGTGTTAGGAAAATGATTTTTTTTCTTGTCTGTTGTTTTTGCTGTGTTTCCCTCTGCCAGCAAGATAAAGAGGGAGCATGAGGTTAGGACAGTCTTGTTCAGGACAGCTTTGCTGACACTTTAAGCAGTTCAAGTTTCCTCAATCAATCTGTCTAATTAAGTAAAAATTGAAAAAATGCTGGATATTTTTTCATTTTCCTGAAATAGGCTGTGGTAGGCTTTTCTCAGACTAAAACAAAGGCGACCTCTTTATGAAGCCGGCGTGTGTCCAGGGTCTGAAGCAGCTTTGCAGTTATTGATCAGAAAAGGAATTGCAGCAGACATTAACTCCTTGGTTTTGCCCCTGTTTTTTCTTGCTTATCCCTTAGCTGAGAGGCGATGAGAACAACCAGCAGCCCCGCAGGTGGGAGTGCAGGAGCATCTGACAAGCCCTAGGAGTGAGTTGCTGTTTGGGAGCTGGACTTTTGATGAACCGGTGTCGGGCTCCAGGGCTTATCCTAAGACAACAGCATCAACAGTAAATTGTCACTTCGGGGCCAAAATTTAGTGCTAACTCGGAAGAAACTGCAGGATTGCTGTGGCAGATATTAATAGTAAACATACAAAAATAAATCTTGAAGGAGGAGCGTGTCTTAGTTTAACAATGCCTGGTTGCTAAATCTATTTGCTGAGTACCCAGTGCACACATAAATGAGAAAAGCGTTGCAACACCACAGAGATATGCTTACAAATTCAACTCTTCGTGCTGCGTCAGCAGGACCATTTACTGCCGGACGCTGCTGCTTTTCTCACAGACCCCCCTGCCCAAACTGTGACTAAGCCAGTTGCTGCACACATCAAGATCGGGGTGGTATGGCTGGAGGCTGAAACATGGTTGTAGGCTTCAGCAAAGGGTCCCCCTCGGCCTCCAGGGAGCCAGTTATGACATTTGGAGCCCGTTTATTTTTCTTTTGACTTCCTTGAAGACGTGTTGTGAGCAGTGATTCATCCACCAGTTCTTCCCAGTCCCATGGGACCTGTGAAAGGGTTGATTAAAATCGCTGTGTTTCTTTTCCATTTCCTGGAAGCACTCGGTGTTTGGGGCAGGTTGCTGGGCTACACGCCGCTGCTGGACACCTTCCACGGCCGCGCCGGGGCCAGGCTATTGAAACGTTATCTCCTGGGCGTAACGTTCGTGACATTATCTCCCTGAAAATCTCCAAGTGCTTCACTTTTGTAGGAAAATTGCTTTTCCTATGGGGGACACAGGGTGTGAGGCTGGCTGTGGGAAATATCCCCAGGGAATAAAGGCTGGGAATGTGCTGAGAGCCGCATTGCTCTTTCAGGTGTCAGTATAAGGAACTTATAAAAAACTTTGTTCTTGCTTGTTGAGCAGAAAGTGCAGAAAATGGGAGCCAGGGCTAGGGAAAACTGGACTAGAAGCTGAAATGATGTTGGGACAGCTAGGGATGGAGGCGGGAGGGTCCTTTATGGAAGCTCCATATCAGGAGTTACACTGGAGTGAAAGCTTATGTCGAGGTGTTTTGTTTTGCTGTTATTTACATTCATCAAAAAGCAAAGTCTGGAAAGCGTGGAAGCCTAAACCCGGAGGCCGTGCTTTCTGCCAAGCTGTATACTTAAAGCCTCTTTTGCAGACTCCTCCTCGCAGGGTTATTGTTAGGACGAGTGCAGGGTTCTTGCCTTTGCTTTCCTTTTCCGTGGGGCAAAGTAATTTCCAGCAGCAAGTAAGCAACGCTCACTCCACCTGCATCCAGGCTGTGCACAAGTGCTGTGTGTCGTGCACGTCTTGTCTAAAGCATCACTGCTGCCAGGGCATCAGCTCTCCATCCCACCTCTCACCCTGGGGATTTTTGATGGCATAGCTCTGCCTGGGCTGATGCGCTTCCTAGTAATTGCCGAATTACCAATCTGGTAGTGGTAATAACCACCAACGCAATTTTATTTTGGGCCAATTCTTCACAAGGCATACAGGAGATAGGGATCTTGGGGCGCTGGAAATGATTTTTGTCAAAATATTTTGGCATGTGTAATATTTTTAATAACCATAATGGACCTGTTCGAGCATACTAATATACCAAAAAGAATTTGATCACTGCTCAGCAAGAGAAGCAGAGCTGGGCATAGCAACAGGCAGCCTTTAAAGGAAGAGGAAACTTGAGAATGTAGATTTTAGGCAACAATTTATTCAAGGATTAGGAATTCTGGTTAGTTTGCTGTTTGACTTTGGTACATGTGACCTCACTTTGGAAAAGTGATTTTTGACTCCTGAGTGGTGCAGATTTTGAACACCTGACTATCAAAGCTGTGGTTTTGCTCAGTGTGAATAGTTGTGACATTTGTTCGCTACATTATACAAGTCTAAACACTAAAACATCTAAATCTTTTTCAGACATACAGGTCTAGATCTTCAGTCCCACTGAGGTGCCTTTCAGGATCCAGGACTAAATTATTGGAGAAAAATGTAATCTTTGGGAAGTACATACACGCTACTGTGGGCTGAGGAATGACCAAAGACAATGCCACTTTTTATGAAATGCAATGACATTAAAAAGGTCATTGCAAAATGTTCCTATTTTAAAAAAAAAAACAAACAAGCCATGTGATCCTGGCTGCTTTGTGAGGTTAGCTCCGTGTCTGCAGCTTGGCTGCAAGAGGAGAAGGAAGCACAGAGGCTCTGTGCTTGCTGGTGCCATCCCTCCTCCACAGCATGCACCAGGGCAGGGTTCAGATGCGAGAGTGCCTTGTTCCACCCATCTCACCTCCAATGAACCTGCTGACTCTCCAATTCCCTGAAATAATCAGATTTTAAGAAGTTATAAAAGCACAAATCGTTTGTTTCTGTTCTTTTTGTAGTGATGTAAATGCTCCCATGCAGCACAGAAAAGCCATCCAAAATAACACAGTCATGACCAGTGCTTGGGAAGACTCCGAGGGATGCACTCCCCAAAGAAATTAAGAGTCAGTTCTTGTCCACCAGCGGGTTATATGTAAATTGGATAGCAGGGCATTTAATTGGAGATCTCGGAGCCTAAGTCTGCCCCAAAGCAGTTATTGTTTAGAGCGTAACTATAAGCTGGAGGAAGTGTGATTTTATACAGTTTGCCAAGGGAAGCAAACACTCCAGATCTTGTGCACGTGCCAGGGTGAGATGTTACTACTTGGCGTCATTCTCAAAAGCAGGATTTTTATCTGCTCCCTTTCCTGAGTTCAGTTTTCTCTTTCCATTTTACATTCCCTGTAATTTTACAAAGCAATACGCTTGGCGTTTGTTGTTAGATGCTAGATATTTGAAATAGAAGAGTCACAGCAGTTCACTGCCTGTATTTTACTTGAATAGTTTGTGGTTGTGGAGCTCATTGCAGATATGTCACATGAACTGACCGCTCAAGTTTCCAGAAAAAAATTTGCATTTGCTTTCCAGATAAGAGAAAAGAAGAAAACTTCATCTTTTTTTTTTTCTCTTCAATTTCTTCTAAACTAAGACTTCATCTAATGGTTACCATGCAGACCTTGGGCTGGATCTGTGTGAGCACAGCAGTGGGTGTGCAAGGGAACTCTCTGAAGAGAGCTGGTGTTCACCCAGGCTCTGTGCAGTGTGCAGAGCGGACAGGCAGGGCAGGAACGAAGCTGAAGCTGTTACTCATGGAGCATGCAGTCATTTACACATGGAGCACCTGAGATGGAAGGAATCCCAGCAGCTCGTGATAGGTGAAGCCAGTAGAAGCCCTTTCCAAGCCATCCCTCCTAGGCTGACAGGGAACACTGGGGATGTTTGAGGGCCAAAGAGGAGTGCTCAGAAGTTTCCCATACAGGCGACTGCATGGTGTGAGCTCTTCTCTGCAGGTGAGTTTTCTCTTCAGTCTTGGGCTCTGTTTAGAAAGAGCAAACAACTTGTTATAGCTCAGAAGGGTATCTGCACGTCTGAACGGTGTGTAATCGACACAGAGTCCACAGGAGATGTCCAAAGCCAGTTCAGCGTAGTGTGATTTTTCCTTACTCATCCAAGTGAGATCATGGTTTATATGCCAGTTACGGTAATTTAAATATTAACGTTATTGGGAATTTCATTCCTGATGGAAGCAGGGAGATGTAAGGTCGCCGCCTTCCCATGTCACTGGGATCGGTTTCTTGTTGTGTTCCACTACTGCCAGTGTTAAGAGGCGGCCATGACTTAGAATTTTCCAAATGGAAGAATTTAATACATAAATAAAACAAGTTGTAAGTGAAAGGTTGTACAAACATAGCATAATTTCCAATAAGAACCATCTCAGAACTTTTGCTTCACCCACTTGCTTATGCTCAAATAAGGTTATTTTCAAAGAAGTCTCTGTTCTTTTTCCTCCTTTCCGAAAGGAACCAGCCAGAGCTCAGGAACAAATGTGCTTCGCTGTGGGTAGATCTGACTCAGGTTGCAAACAGGTGACATGGACAGTGGGATTTTTCCTACCTGCACGAGTCCAGGAAGGACACCTTGCTCGGCTGCGGGGTCAGGAACGCGTGCCCTCTGCTCAGCCCCGACCCTGGATGGTGCCTGGGCAGCTCCCTGGGTAGTTCCCCAGCTCTGGCCCTGCAGGAGGAGGGAGGGACCACGTCTTTCCGCCGTTGGGGCGATGACATGGCACTCATGCAAATGAACTCATGTCTCCAACGTAGAACAAGAGCATTTAAAAACTTCAGACAGAAATATATGCAATATACACACTTGACATACCATCCATGCACAATGCACATAACAATATATGCTATATATACACAAAGCATACAGTATATACAGTGAAAGGATGCATGCGTGCCACTAAATCATCCTCTCCACCTGTCTCTCCGTTGTAGGAAGGAGGTGAGTCCTGTGGGTCTCATCAGAAACAGTGTCTTAACGTGATTTTCCACACTAACAAAGCTAGAACGACCTTTCATGGAAATGCTGGCCTAGGATAATGTTAACTTTAACACGCGTTTACTCAATCATGATGTGCCTATACTGCTAGGAAACGTCAGTGTAATATTTCAGTTAGTCACCCATATAACTTGTATTTATTCACTTGTCATTTATGTGGAAGAACATGAATCTACTTGGGTTTTTTTTTTCCCTAATGCTAATCCTAATAAATAATATTTATGAAGTTGTTTGTACTTCAAAACCACAAGGTGGTGAACTCCGAGATATAAAAATGCAAAGAATTGTAATCTCTGAGGAATGAAAATGTGAAATCGAGTGTTAAGCAAGGTGCTTCTAAAGGAAACAATATATTTTCTGAATTATATTACAAGTGATTTTCTTGCTGTGCAGAATAATTTTTCATTCACTCTTTGAAGGAAAGTAAAAAAGAAAACTGTGCATTTCATCCCCTTCTCCAGCCCCTTACTTTAACAAATGCTTAGGCAGAATAACTTGTCCTCATTTTATTTTTGATTATCAGTTTAGGAATTTTTTTCCTCCCCTCTCCAGGTAGATAAACTGCTAGTTTCCAATCCTTTGCCAATGACAAAAGAAGTATGCTTTTTTTTTTTTGCCCTCCCCCCTTTTTTTTCCTTCTAAATGAGAGCTTTTTGTGATTTTTTTTTTTTTCCCCCATGGTATCACTTTCTTGGGGTCGTGAAACAGAGCAAAGCCTCATACTCTCAGAGATAAGGCTGGATACGTGGGGATGACTCAGAATTATTGGAATGATACCGATTTTGCATTTCTTGGTTTTATTTTGAAAGGTCTCAGTCCAGTAAGATATTAACGTATCCAGAGATTAACAGAACCATGTCAACTACAGGTATAGAATATTTTTTTAAAAGAAACTAATAGGTGAAACTACATCATGCTTGTCTTGATTATTTGCTGCAGCTAGAAAGGAGAGGTTCTTGTTGGATACTTAAAATGTGTGACAGCCTGCTAGCCAAATTACTGGGTGGTCGTAATATACATCAATTTAAGAACAGAACGATATCTGTGCGGTGAGCTACGCACGTTATATATTTACGGGGTTATTAAGGGTAGACAGCAAGGCCTGCAATGGAGTCAGTGGGAAACAGTTTCTTTCTCCCATCCGTTTCTGCATTTCTATATGCTTTCATTTCAAAAGAATGAGAAGTCTAGCCCTGGTGACAAAGAGCGCCTTTGCACTGCTTTCGCTTGGTCTTCAGCCAGAGGGAGGGAGACAAAGCCCGTGTCAAGGGTGTGAACTTCCTTCACTCCCAGGGCCACCGGGCCAGCGAGCGGTGGCGGCGTGTCGCACCAACCATTGAGCATTTTACTGAAAATCAAAGCTTCCTTCCAAAATTGCTGGGCTTAGTTATAAAAAAATACTTCATGTCCATCCCACTGAAAGAAACAGTAGAGTTTTTAAAAAGTTTAAATGTTATGAGAATGCATCTTTCCAATGATGAACTATCCAGTAAATGCTTTGGTTCAGTGTCTCTCAGGCGTCTGTAGTTGTTCAGCATTCCAACCAAGTAACCCGGAGATTTTTAAGACTTAGCACTGTTAACGTACAATGCTACTGCGGGGAGAGATATGTGTGTCCTCAGGAAAACCTTTGCAGGCACAAAGGGAAAACTGTACATTGAGTGAAGTAGAAGTGTTATCTAGCAATTCAACTGTAGTCACCAAAGCCAAAAGTTCTGAATTCCCTCCTCTCCCAGCTCTGGACACTCTATTATTTGGCTCTAGACTCATACGTGTATGCTAAGCAGCCTCTGATAAACTTTTTTTTCCTTAGAAGGCTTGTTAGACATAATACCTGTTTCCAAAGTGAAAACCACTTTGAACTTCTCCAGGTTACACTTAGGAAAGCAACAAGATGAGAGAGGTGAATTAAGCTCTGGAGTACACATGCAGTGCCCTCCTGCAGGGTGCTTGAAATTACACAGCTCTGCTCACGCCTGTCTCCGCCGGGATGCACAGAGAAAGCGGGAAGCGATCTCTCAGAGCAATGCAATAAAGCAACCAGACCCAGCAGCTGGGAAATGGGCCAGCTTCAAAATCACACCTGCGCAGACGAGCCTGTGAAAAACAGTAGAAAAACTATGCAGAAATGGTGATTTCTGAGGAAAGGTGACAGATCCAGAGGCCTTTTATAGGGAGAAGTTATTATGTATGAGTGCTGTGGCCACCACACTTAGAGTTACACCGCTCTGCAATGCTTTGGCCCGTGTGTCCTCCCTGGAAGCCGGACACCAGCATCTGCCTGTGTTTCTGCCTGCCCCTGGGGCTCAGGCAGCGAGACAGCCCCGCGGTCAGTGCCCCTCGCTTTGGTCCGCGTCGGTACGTTAACGCCCGCGGAAGCACAGGCACCGAGCACCCACCACTATATGAAGGGTCAGTGTTGGCAGCAAGAGCAAACGGGTCCCCAGGGCTCGAAAGCGGCCAGCGAGGGCAAAGCGGTCCAAAAAGGAAACGGCACATGAAGGTTTAGAGGTCTCCTGCGTCACATTAGTTCAAACAATAGCCTGTTCACAGGAAGTTAAATGAAGTTAATTATCAGGTATTTTAGCAGTCTGCTCTGATTCTTTTTTTTTACATCCTGCTAGGTCAAAGTACCCAGGTAGTAACAATTAAAGAAGCCTACTGAATGTAGAGGCTTGGCTGAGAGGCTACACATCATTAATGATGCTCCCACGCTCTCACTGCAGGTATTTTTTTTTTACACATTATCTGAGCAGATTTGGCTATTAGAGATACAGCTTGGTACCCACTCATCTTAGGGAATAGCGAGGGGCTTTAAGTAATTTTGGGAACTCTGAAGAGCACTCTTTCTTGACGAGCGTACTTACTAAAAGAGCAGTAAACCCACAACGCTCAGTGCTGTGGTCTGTTGCCTGACTCAGCTGAGCCTCTTCTGCTGAGAGGGGAAGAGGTGTTTGCTTTGGCAGAGTATCCTTCGAACCTCAGGAGGTTCCTTCGGCCAGGACCTTTGGTGTCAGATAGATTTAATGGTGCAAAAATGCTTCCTCAGCCTTTTTTCAGCTGTTTACAGAAATTAGACATGTTTTAAGGAGATTGTACATAAGTCCAACAATATTTGAGAGAGACAGGAAGAGCACAGGACACGGGGAGCTTTATAATAACACATTCCTTACCACATGAAGTGATTAAAAAAATGTTTGCATGCCTGTGTATGACAGACCTTTCATAATGGGTTGCTAATGCATGTTGGAGGCAAAGCACAAGATTTTTCTTTCAGAGAATGGATAATAGTCTAATGATGGTGAAGTAAATTTAATCACATTAAACGTGGTTCCTGCTTCTTTGCAATGTTGTCATATTTTGAAGCATCTTCACTGAAGACAGTAATAACTCAGAAGAACTGAACTCTGAAAGCTAATCGTTGTTTCACGTGAGTATTTACTATCCAGAATGTTCAGTGGGCTTGATTGATCTGGGCAATGCAAAAAGGTGAGGCCACAAGCACAAGAATTTTATAGCTCCTATAAAGTACTGTACACAGTTTTTGCTCGATTTTATGCTGTTAAACTAAGCATTTGGTATCATATGGCACTTTAAGTACTTTGATTTATGTTAAGACAGAAATTGCATCCGTAATAAACATTCTAAAGTATGAGTTTAAGAGCAATCTACTGTATTTATCTGTGACATAAACACTCACCTGCAATGCATTTGAGAATCATCTCAGGCTTAACTCACACTGTACATTACAGCCATTAAGCTTCAAGCACAGCAAGGTCATATCCAAGGTGAAGACAAAAGTGACTGGGAAGAAAGGGGTGGCATGGCAAATATTTTGAAACAGCAAATGGAAAAATATTCTTTTTCTCCTGTTAAATATTCCGGATATATGAGCGTAATTTCTTACTCTACTATAAAGGGTCCTACATTATGCCAAACAAGATAAAGCACAAACCCAGTCTTGCTTAATATGAAATATTTAAGCACACAGCCATGAAAATAACATGAAAAACCCACTAGACACCTTTGAAAAGAAATATAATAAAATTGCATGTGTTTCAGGTTTATGAAAACTCCCTCAAGGATGAATGAAAGCACAGAAACCCTTTGTTGTACTGGACCCCGCCACGCTGTGCTCCCCGTGAAGAATCCTCCCATCGTTACATTTGCTATTTTGGTATTGAATTAATGAATTGAATTATGCTTAGCGGAACCTGCTTGAGTGTAACATAAAGTAATAATTTTTAAATTATTTAGGTAGCTTTTTAAATAGCTTAAATAGCTAATGCTTCCATCTTTGCATACTTTTGTATGGTAGTAATAGAGCGTTGGAAAGTGGCAATACTGTAATTGATATTATTAGGAATGAATGACAAGGCTTCATTGGCAGAGCGGGACATTAACGCTCCCACATTTATTTCTTAGGAAATCACAGCATAAGTGAATTCAGATGGTTCTCTGGTCTCCCAAGAGCAGGCAGAAGAGAGGACAAGAAAAAGCAAGACACATTATGAAATGATTAATTTGAAGTTTTCAGGATAACACAGCTCATTTGGGTCGTGGCAAATAACAAAGACAAATCCAGGATTCTTAAGTATAAATAATAACATTAGAGAGAGATTATTAAACGGTATTCCACCTTTGAGGTGGTATGTGCTGAACGAGCCTCGTCTCACTGTTTTTACAGGCAAAGGAAGGAGGTGCTGTCTTTTCATCTTTGTTACACATCGATCCAACAGTGACACACTGAATTTCTTGCAGTAAGGAAGACTTGGACTGTAATGCTGCAGAGATCTACATAAACTAAAATGGGACAAGAAGATGGGAAAACAGTGCTTAAAATCCTACTGCTAAGTTTACAGAGAGTCAAGATGATATTCTTTGCTGAGTATTTATTTTTCCAGGAATCCTTTGTCATTGTACTTGGCAGAAACAATCTGCCACGGTTGTCAGAAGCTCTCAAAAATACTTTTGCAGAGCGCATTTTTTTGCCCTTTAGTGTAAAAAACACTGCAACAAAAGTACCCAGGATGAAATCCTAATCCACAAGTCAGCCTGAAAGATTGCAGGATTTTTTTTGTGCTAGTTAATTGATTAATTGAAGTCAACCAAACAAGAGCTTTGCTGAGGAATATCCCCAGAGCCTCTGAAAGCTGTGCACTTCCATTCTTCCCATTGGCATACACAGCTGAATCTGGCCATAATATTATCATCCTAAATCACAAATTGCAGTTTAATGCGTTTATTTACTTGCTATGTGGTTTTGCCTATTGCTTTGATTATGGGGCTAGAAAGCCTTTTTGAGACTTAGGAGATAAAATCTGTTTTGCTAGATCTTCCTTTAAATATCCTCCCTGATAAAACTGATCAAAAGTTACAGGAGGCATTTTCTGTGGGATCTTTTTGTCAAAGTGCTGGCATCGCGTCACTGCCCATACGAGTTACACGTTAGATTGATTTGAAATTGATACGGGAGTATTGTCGTTTAAAGAACAAAATCCAACTACTACCGCTCAAGACAATGATAAAGCATGAAAATGGCACCTCTGAGCGTGTGGCGGTTACCTCTCCTTCAGCTTCAACTACCACTTCTCTATATCTGCCTTCTGAACCGATGTTTAAAAATAGTTACAGGGAAAAGGGCAGTATCTTTTTGATGATAATATTCTGGCACTCTACAGATTTGTTAAGTTTAACTTTGCTGGGTGGAGCAGCCTGGAATTGGTACCTATCATTGTATGGTGTAGGCTGTGCAGTTCATTTCTCCGTGAGGGTTATCTTCCTTGACCCACAACAGAATGTCTCAGGAACTCCTGTGGTTGAGATTATGCTCGAAATGGAGCAGGAGGGTCTTGGGGAAGCAGCCGTGAGCCATAGAGAAGTCAGTTCTGTCGATTCTGGCTCTGTACTTCATGATCAGAGTGGGCTGGGGCTCCCTTCACCCTCACCGACGATGGATCCAGCTGTCTCCTGAGGTTTCTTAGCATTTTCTTTCTGAGAATGACAGTGGGAGGGTAGTTGAGGGACTCTGGCCTTTTGCAACAGCCATATTTGTGTCCTGGAGGGAAACTAGAGTGTGTGCATGAACAAGAACCATTTTCTGTGGATCAGAGAGACCTAGGAAAGTACCGGGTGGCATGACAACGGTCTCCTGGAATAATTGGTCTAGTTAGCTAGGAAAGAGACTACATTTTTTTTCCCGTACATAGGCTTTCACGCTGCTCCCCAAAGTTATCCCTGTTATCTGTGTACATAAACTATCTCCCTTTAATTATGCTCCTTATGAAACTCAAAGTGATCTGCATAGCCATGCATTACCTTTGAGCTCCCTCAAGCGGCAATGAAACCCTCAAGTTTATTGCACGGGTGCTTTTGCAACAAAGATTTGCAGTTCAAGACCATGGTTTTAAGAGCAACTATAGTAAATTGAAAGAGCTGCTCTGATTTCAAGGAACCTAGACTAGTTTAGGGCAGTTGAAAATGTGACCCCATAATTTTATAACATAGTTCTCTTTCGACAGATCTGTTAAAAGACTCATATTGAGCAAAAAGGAAGCATTTTATGCCCAAGAGTAGTTCGCAGCAGATGCGCTACAAGCTTGTGATACCAGCGTGTTTTGAAAATATATCTCGATTTTCTTGAATGGTTACTGACCAAATTAATGACGGAGTGGCTGGAAAATGGACCTCTTGGTTCACAACATGTCAGGTAAAACTCAACGCTTTTCTTTCTGTTGTCCTGAAAAGGTAAATAAATCCTTTGGCTGAAATAACAAGTATTTCTGCCCTCATTAAAAACATATTTCAATCAAAACCACCATCTGTCACTTGATGACGTGCACACAGGATTCAGGTCATCTTTGGTGTAAGAAGATGAAATTTGACAGAGGGCTGGACCTTGTTACAGTGAATAAGTAGCTTTTTCAAGAGTTTGTCTAATATGGGAAGACATTTTTGGACCAAATGGCTCAAGTAAAATGACTTTAACAGCCAAAAGGAGGATAATGGAGCAATTTTTACAAGCTTTTGCATTTCCCTGCATGCTTATTGTAGGGCTTAGTGCAGTCTACACTTTAAGCTTTTTTTATTTTTAGTTTGCTGTTGCTTACGAGAGGTTTATTTCTCTTGAATGTCTCAAGAAAAATGAAAAAATGAAGCCTAGCCATGCGAGGAGAAAGGCTGGCAAAGCTGTGGAGGAGGCAGGCACCCATTGGGGCTGAAGCGCTGGCTGCAGTTGCTCCTTGGCACCTCCGGCTCCACTGAGGGAGTATGTGGACCGGGCGAACCTGCCTGCAGGAAAAGCAAATGTACCTCTCAGGTTTTATGGTTTCAGTCGACCAGAGGCAAGAGAGGCACCCTTCCTCCATGGAGCTCGCCCTCCATTTGACCATCCATAAAGGCCTGCCTTTAAAATCCCTTTAAATAGAAAAGGAGGCTAGAGGTGCTAAAACCTGAAATAACGTCCTGCCAGCTGTGTGCCTACCCCACAGTTTTGCTGCTGCTGCAACGTTGGGCTCGCTTTACGTAGCGAATGCCCTCGCCATACCACGAGGTCAGTTTAGGGGTACGTTTTTGGGGGATTTTAAGGTTTTTTTGCCACTGTTACGTTCCTGTTTTAACTCAGAAGCCTCATTAGTATCTGGTGGTCGGGGTTTTACCCTTCCCGTGCGGGTGAGCTCCCCCTTTCCCACAGGCGCGGCAGGTTTGAGGGGTTCGAGGGCCCACCGCCATGGCTGCCATAGCAACGGCCCGCGGTGCATTGTGGGCCGGGCCCGCGGCCGCCCACGTGACACGCGGGGAGGCTCACGTGACGGCCGCTCACGTGACGGCGGCAGCCATGGCGGAGGAGGAGCGGGCGCTGCTGAGCCCCGCCGGCGGCGATGATGGCGGTGGCGGCTCCCCGGGTCCCCCCCGTGCGCTGCCCGCCGTCTGCGATCCGCGGCGCTTGCCGCACCGCCTCCTCGTCCTCACGCTCATGTGCTTCCTGGGCTTCGGTGGGTGGCGGCGGGCGGGGGTGCTGGGGCCTCAGGTGACAGTGGTGGCGGGCCGCGGGCAGAGCTCTGAGGCGTCCCCTTCTCCTTGCAGGCAGCTACTTCTGCTACGACAACCCGGCGGCTCTCCAAACGCAGGTTCAGCGGGTGAGTAGCTGCCTGGGGCGGGAGCTAGGGAAGTACAGGCAGCGGCCAGCTCAGAAACCGTACTTGTTTCTAAGTACTTCTACTTGGGTGCTTGTTCTGTGTCCCTGCAATGACTTTTTTTAATTCCCCCCGTCTTTATGTAGGATATGAAGGTGAACACTGCTCAATTCATGGCACTCTATGCCTGGTATTCCTGGCCCAATGTGGTGCTTTGCTTCTTTGGAGGTTTTCTGATAGACAGAGTTTTTGGAATACGGTAAGTGTGATGTTAGCGGCACTCGTGTTCAACAGGTGGTAGGCTTAAAGTGCATGTGAAGTATAGGCTTTATAACAGAAACTTTTTTCAAATTATAATAAGCTTTTTCTAACTTTTTTCCCCATGATTCAGGAATTTCCACTGGTATAAATGAGCTTCCTTCCCTTTACAGCTTAAATAAAGTGGCTTCAAAAATGCCAATCTGTACTACTTTTTTTTAAGCAAGCCATAGTGTTTATTACAGAGACCTTTTATTGCACATCAACCTCCCCTTTTTTCCTTGCTGTAGGTCTAATACAGTGTTTTATAGCAAAAAAAGATTCTAGCTATGCTTTAAGTGATTTTATTTTTCTTACAGGTTGGGCACTGTAATATTTAGTATCTTTGTTTGTGTCGGGCAGGTAAGTGCAAATGAGAGAGTGAAGGATGATTTGTGTCTGAAGCTTCTCTGCTGGGGGTGGGGGGAAAGCCCAAATGGCTTCTTGCGCAGTAGGGTGTATTTCAGATGGGAGTAGGCAGGTGAAGAGAACGCTGAATTTTATTGGGGTAGTTGGGAAGAGATGGGGTAACTGGGAACAGAGGACCTTGGAAGATGACTGAAATGAGAATGTGAAGGAACCAAATGTTTTATCTGTTTGATGTGAAACTGCTGTGTAGGTGTATTTGGGTAGGGTATGATGGTGAAGGTGAGGCATGACTTTTGTGCCTCTAGAGGTGTTTTCTTAGTGCAGTTTCAGGGTGGGCCAGGTTGGATATTGTGTAGCCAGCAGGATGATGAATACGGGATGCAAAGGCAAAAAGCTAGGAGTAGGAAGTGGGTGTGAAGTATTTCTGCAGGTCTGGGAAGGGAAAAGAATTTTTGTTTCTGTTTTGAGATGGTTCTAGTTTGTTCCGTACTTCAAATAGAAAATTAGAATTTTTCCTTAAATGTTTATTTGGCAGGTAGTTTTTGCTTTGGGAGCGCTACTTAATACTTTCTGGCTGATGAACATGGGCAGATTCATATTTGGGTAAGTCTAGAAGTGTATAGTATGTGCTCTCTGAGGTAAGGACCATCTTTCTGTGTCCTAGAAAACTGCTACCATGTTTACACTCGGAGACAAAATTGTTGGCTTTTGAGGCATCTATAAAGTTGAGGCATGCAAGATCTTCAGCCGTATTCCTAGTCTATCTTGAAGTTAGAAAACAAAAAATAGGACTTTGCAGGTCTTACCGAATTCAGAAATTATGAAACTACCCAAATAAAGACATTCAGTAAGTTGATAAAACCGTGTTAGTCCTCCTTTTCCCTTAATTCTTACTTTCTTGAGTAAAAAGAATTCTTAACAACAACAAATACAACAGGGCTCCTACAGCGGCAAAAAATGAGAGCAGATGTCAGAAGAAATACGTCAAAGTTGTGAATGTGCCATAGCATAAAAATGTTAGAAAAATCTGACCAACTGTATTGGGGGGTGGGAGATGACTCCATTAAATTCTGATTCCAGGTAAGATGCCTGCTCTTGGTTTCATTTGGGTCAGGATCTATACCACTTGGTTCTTTAACGCAGAAGAAAATGAGAAGCTGCTGCCCATTGATTTAATTTCTGTAAATGACCAAAGGCCATTCTAATTGCTCCCAGACTACTTAAGATACCTTGTACTCTTAATTATTCTTAAGACGCTGCAATTCTCTTTTGAATTATCTTTAAGACTTCTGTTGCCTTGTACATATGCATTAGATCTACCTGTACACAGATAAATTTCTCTGAAGTACTGTCGTCTTGGTCTTGCCAGCAACTGATGGATTGCTTCCTTGTTGCTTTGCATGTTGCAGTTAACATGTTTTCTTTTGTGCCTTCTTTTTTAGAATAGGTGGAGAGTCCCTAGCAGTGGCACAAAACACATATGCAGTCAGTTGGTTTAAAGGCAAGGAGTTAAATCTTGTGTTTGGATTACAACTAAGCATGGCCAGAATTGTAAGTGTAAAACTGTATGGCTTTAATTCATAGACTTCAAGGTGTGTGGCTTGTCTTGGGAGTGAGACAAGTGGAAAACAGCATTTCTAATGCTTCCTAGGGAGTTTCAGTTAAAAAGGCATGTGAAATTTAAAATGTTAAAAATTTGTGGTAAATAGGCAAAGGATACACAAGGAAATGGGTTAATAAGGTTTCTTAGAACCTGTCAAACTTCCAAAGAAACCTGGTGGTGTTATTAGTGTAGATTACTGGGTGGGACAGTCACAGCGCTGCATTTTGTCAGATTAGTTGATTCTTGGCGTGTCATAAAATGTTGGCTTAACCGAGTGTAGCTTGTGGCTCGGGGACTCAGTGCAGGCTTCGATAAATGAGTTGGGATGGCTGCTTTAAGAGCTTCCACCCTTATCTGCTGTTGTAAGATGTTTTTGTCCCTGTTGCTGGTTCTGACAGGAACTGTGTGACTGTATCTCCTCTGTGCTGTTTCGTTTGCTATAATCACTTAAACTGCTGCTAGAGGTGGGTTTACACTAATACCCCAGGCTGTGAATGAAGAGAGTGGGTACATGCCTCTACTATTAGGGGTTCTCTTCAGCAGCCTGTGGTGTCTTAAGGTATTTACCTGGGTAAAAGAGTTAGCTGGTCACAGCTGGGTCTGGGTTAATGCTCAGGCTGTTGCTAATGAGCAGTTGCCCCATCTCAGCTGAACTGTAGTTATCTGTCTGTTGTTAGCCTTGGGATTGCAGCCATGGATCCCTTCTCTAGGGGGAGGAGGGGGAAAAATATGTGCTTCTTCCTGATGCCTCTCAGGTGGGAATCCTGTTTGCTTTAACATGTGGTATTAAATTCAACTCAAGTTTATGAGCTAATGCAGTGTGTGATGTAGGTTTTATGGCGCTTCTAATGTCTACGTCAAAACAGTGTTAGAGTTGTATAAAATTTCAGTTTGTGATGGTATATCGTTGTTGCAATGGTTGATTTATTACAAACACTGACCAAGCCAGCAGGGAGTAATTTTATCATTGTTGCTGGTGATTTATGTTCCCTGTGTAGCATCTTACCTGTTTGTTTTAAACACTGTTCAATAAGCAGTCTGCCTAATGTTCCTTTTGAATTCATATAATTGTGAAATACGTTATTCTTCACATGAGTCTGTTCTGCCTAGGGAAGCACAGTGAACATGAATATCATGGGATGGATATACTCTAGAGTTCGAGATCTTCTGGGGTATACTGGTCCCAGTACTCTTGGGTTAACTCTCATGATAGGTCAGTAATATTTTGAGTTGATGTCACCTGCTATTTTAGGCTTCTGAATTTGAACAGCATGCATACATGTTAACGGTTTCTTACTAACTTGAAAGTAGGATGAGTATGTTTGAGACTAGGAAGAGCAATTCAAATACTGTTTATATCAATGGCTGATATGCAGAGTGTATGATTACTGCATCTGATGACATGCTGTGTGATTTTTGCGGTTGCCAAATTCAGGTTTGTATCTTACGGAGATGAAACATTTAACATACTTCGCGTAAAGGACAGACTTGAAAAATTTTCTGAAGGGTATCATGTCAAAGCTTGCGTGTAGTTGTCTGGTGCGTAAAAGTGAAACTTCAGCTACCTTTGGATTTGTGTTCCTTTCCTTCAGAGCCATGGGTGCTAAGGCCCTGGTGTTGGTAACAAGGCGCAGGCTTTGTTTCTGTTATTATGAGGTACAGATAAGGAGCTCAGCTGTGCTGAGTGGGAGTGGTGGTAATGTTTTAAATAAAATAAATGTAGCTTGTACTCTAGTTCAAGGCAGATGTCTCTTATGTGGCAGGCTTCAGTATTTACACCTTGCTCTTTCAGTTATACAGCTACCTAGTCTTATACATAAGACAAGCTGGTGTTAAACTTAGTTTGCATTAGATATGTAAAGGTATGCTACACTAGTTGTGCTTAAAAGCCAGATTACTACTTGAGTCAACAACTAAACATGTTGCATTGCCTTCTTGCAGGTGGCGTAACGTGTCTCTTTTCACTGACCTGTGCATTAATCCTTGCTTATCTGGACAAGAGAGCAGAGAAGCTCCTTTGTAAAGAGCAAGGGAAAACGGGTGAGTGGTGCGGCTGAACCTGCCTTGGGCTTCATTCTTTCATTCTGGAATGGACCCTTCCAGTTACTCTGTGCAGGTTTGCATTTTATGTCATTCAGCGGCTGCTGCTTAATGCCTTATTCACAGTTACAGCATTAATCATAATTTTTAGTTAATTTTTATATCAGTAGGAAGTTTTACAGTTTTAAACACCAGGCAGATGCGCTGTCATCTGCTTTATTTATAAAGCATGTGGAGAGCCTTCCAGTTCACAGCAATTTGATCTGTGCCATTGCCACTGGTACTTTGTTTTGTTGGAATTGATCTTACTTCCTTCAATAGGTGTGCAGAAACATGCAGCTATTCTCCATCAGTGTGGTGTTTTGAGTTTTCAGTGTGGGAGAATTTAGACCAATTAAAAATAAACTTAATTTGAGATCCAAGTAAGAGCATATAACATGAGGCTTCAGACATGAGTTTTCCTAGCTGATTAAACATTTGTATTTAATTCTCCTGCATAAGACTTTCCGAGGCTTTAGAGAACTTTTTCATCCAGCTTAATGTGGGAGAGACAATTTGTTCTTGACTTCGGCACTGTTGATTTAGGACTTGTATATTCTTAACCGGCTCTCACTGTGTAAACTTCAAACAGGAGAGTAGATAGTGGCAGGAATATATGCTTTAGTAGTGACTTGTGATCACCTTAATGTTTATTCAGTGTGGATGAATTTCAGATATGCTTATGCCGACTGAAACAATATTGTCTCTTGCCCCACTCCAGGTGAAGTGATTAAGCTAACAGATGTGAAGGACTTCTCTTTGTCCTTGTGGCTTATATTTGTAATCTGTGTCTGTTACTATGCAGCAGTTTTTCCTTTCATTGGACTTGGAAAGTAAGTGTCTTTCGCTTATGTAGCTATTCCCCTTGAATTTGGCTAGGGTTTTAACTAGCTACTTACAAAGGGAGAGGCTATATATATTTATATATATTTAAGAACCCCAGATGGCTACAGAACTGCTGGTCTCCCAGCAAGTCTGTGCTGTGGTTTGTCATTTCTTCTGTGGCATTGTTCGCTATACTTGTGACACAAATAAACACAACTCTTATAGTTTCCTTATCTGCTGAGCTTTGTGGGAAATACCATTGCTTAACATAGGCTGAGTTGTCAGAACTCAAAAGCATAACGCATGCGCTGTTTCCTGATTAAAACTTGATACAGATTTAAAACGTGGTGTGAGTTTCGGTGTGGAAAGCTGCGGACAGCTGTCATGTAGAATTCCTTCCATACTCATAAGCTATTGACTGAGTGCAAGGTGGGGGCTTAAATGTAGTTACAGCTTCAGACTGAAGTTCTCTTACTGTGCTGACTTTGGTATATATCGAGTTGAAACTTGAAACATTCGTATGTAGGTTTCCCTTCTGAACCACGTGACTTCATCTAATAGCTCAATCAAACGGGTTTTGAGTATACTTGGAATTAGAAACAGATCTCTTGAGCTCAATGCATGTTTTACGTTGAGTGAGATGGAAAAGTCTGAGATGGCTTGGAGAGGCCTTACAGCCAGTACTGTAAATGCCTATTTTGTCCTTGTGCATGTATTCTAAAAAAATCTCACTTTGGTCTCTTACAGTATGCTCATTGCCAATGTAACCCAATAATGAGACGTGTTGGTTATGTACTTTGGATGTTTTC